>JASVEL010010712.1:0-140760 GCA_032618575.1 Nicotiana noctiflora | reverse complement strand
GCATTGGCCATAGTTGCCGGTAGCCTATTGATATATTTGGGAGCGCGTGGTATGCCTACCACAAGGTATAATTTATTGATACAATTGGGAGCGGATGGTACGCCTACCACAAGATATAACTTATTGATACAATTAGGAACAGTTGGTACGCCTACCACAAGATATGATTTACTGTTACAGTTGGGAGCGGGTAGTACGCCTACCACGAGATACGAAATGAAAAAGGAATTGAGACATGAAAGTAAGATTTATTCTGTTGACTAGATTACTCTGGATATTATGAGTTTTTGACAGTTATTTCAGAACAGAGTCTTTCCTTATAAATGTTTTGTATATGTATATATATTGCAACTATACAGGTTTATGTGGGTGACTGGCCTTAGTCTCGTCACTATTTCGCTGGGATAGGCCAGGCACTTACCAGCACATGGGGTCGGTTGTGCTGATACTACACTCTGCGCTCTTTTTGCGCAGATACAGGTTACGGACAGCAGCGGCGGCAGTAGCGATTGTGGATATTCCGGCTACTGAGACTACGAGGTAGCCTTGCAGGCGTCCGCAGGGACCCGTTGTCTCTTCTATCTATGTATTTCATTCTGTTATCTCATGTATTCGAGATAAACAACTTATATTTCTTTCAGACAATTGTGTGTATTATTCTTAGAAGTTCGTGAGTATTGTGACACCAGTCTTGGGTAGTGTACCATGTTTGGGTTTCTTTATCATATTTGATAAGATTGACTAAGTCTTCCGCTAAGTTTAATTATTCCGCTATAATTTATATGTTCTTAATTTTAAAGTCTTAATAAGAGTTTGGTAACTAATGGAAATGTAAGTAATATTTGGCTTGCCTAGCTTCCACTAGTAGGCGCCATCATGACTACCGATGGTGGGAAATCCGGGTCGTGACAAGTTGGTATCAGAGCACTAGGTTGCATAGGTCTCACAACTCACGAACAACCTTAGTAGAGTCTGAGGGATCGGTACGGAGACGTCTGTATTTATCCTCCAGAGGCTACAGAGTTAGGAAAATTTTCCCTTTATTCTTTCCGGTCGTGCGACTTGATCTTTCAAATGTTAATTGAACTTCTACTATGTTCTTCCGCAGATGGTAAGAACACGTGCATCCTCATCTACTGACCAGCAGCCCGAGGTCCCAGCAGCGGCAGCTCCCGCTAGGGGCAGAGGCCGAGGTCGAGGTCGTCCTAGAGGCCAAGGTAGGGGCAGAGCTCAGCCCCGAGCAGCAGCACAAGTGGCAGAACCTCAGGCTCATATCGAGGAGGAGGTTCCAGTCCCAACAGCTCCGGTAGGCCCAGCTCAGGTCCCAGGAGGGGTTATGTTTTCACCGGATCTTCAGGATGCTTTGGTCCGGATAGCAGGTTTTATGGATCATATCACCAGAGCAGGTTTATTACCGGTAGCACCAGCCACTTCTCGGGCTGGAGGAGGTAATCAGACTCCTGCTACGCGCACTCCGGAGCCAGTAATTCCCCAGGCTCAGGTTCCTGTGATTCAGCCAGTTCAGGCAGCTCGGCCTATTATTGCGACTCCGTCTAATGATGGTGCAGCTATGTCCGCTGACGCGCTCTAGAGATTGGACAGGTTTACCAAGCTGTTCACTACCACATTCAGTGGCACTCCTTCAGAGGATCTACATGATTTCCTATATAGCTGCCACGAGGTTCTCCGTACTATGGGCATTGTGGAGACTAATGGTGTGGACTTTGCTACTTTTCGATTATCTCATTCTACCAAAGACTTGGTGGAGGGATTATTGTCTATCTAGGCCAGCGGGATCATCATCTTTGACTTGGGAGCAATTTGCAGAACTGTTCTTGGAAAAGTTCCTTCGAGCAACTCAGCGGGAGGCTCTGCGCAGACAATTTGAGCGTCTTCATCAGGGTTCTATGTCTGTCACATAGTACGAGACTAGGTTCGTGGACCTGGCTCGTCATGCTATTATCATACTTCCCACAGATCGGGAAAGGGTGAGAAGGTTTATTGATGGCTTGAATCAGCCAATTCGACTACAGATGGCTTTGGGGGCAGGAACTGAAATCACTTTTCAGGAGGCGGCTAATGCAGCCCGCCGGATCGAGATGGCTCTGTCATAGGGAGCAGGTCGTGGATCAGATAAAAGGCCCCGTAATTCGGGTAGATTCGGTGGTACCTCGTCGGAAGGTAGAGATTCTCATGATAGAGGCCATCCTCCTAGGCCTTATCAGTCAGCTCTTCAGGTTTCTCATGATGCTTCAGGTGATCGTAATTCTCGGCCACGCTACTCTGATCAGCAGCCTATCAGTGCACCACCACTTCGCTATTTTCAGCAGCCGAGGGCTTGTTTTACGTGCGGTGATCTTAGGCACATTGCAAAGTATTGCCCTCGAGCTTCTGACAGATCTCACCAGCAGGGTTCTCGTGCCATGATTCAGGCCCCAGTTCCCTCACAGCCTGCCCAGCCGGCTAGAGGCGGAGGTAGAGGACATAGAGGTGGAGGTAGAGGCCATAGAGGTGGAGCTCAGACCGATAGAGGTAGAGACCAGCCAGCAGCTGATCGTCCTAGAGATACTGCTCAGGGTGGTGGGGCACAGCCCCGATGTTATGCACTTCCCGCCAGACCAGAGGTCGAGTCTTCTGACGCCGTCATTACAGGTATTATTTTGGTTTGTGATAGAAAGGCATCAGCATTATTTGACCCTGGGTCTACATATTCGTACGTGTCCTCCTATTTTGCACCGTACTTGATTCAGCCTAGTGATCCATTGGGTGTTCCTGTTCATGTGTCTACATCAGTAGGTGATTCTATTGTGGTTGATCGAGTTCATCGGTCATGTATTATAGTAATTGAGGGTCTCGAGACCCGTGTTGATTTATTGCTCTTAAATATGGTGGACTTTGATATTATATTAGGCATGGATTGGCTATCTCCATATCATGCTATTTTAGATTGCCATGCCAAGACTGTGACTTTAGCTCTGCCGAATTTGCCTCGTATAGAGTGGAAAGGAATTTCAGGTCATACTAGTTGCAATGTTATTTCTTATATTCAGGCTCAGCGTATGGTTGAGAAGGGATGCTTGGCTTATTTGGCCTATGTCCGTGATTCCAGTGCTGAGGTTCCTTCTATTGACTCTGTGCCTATGGTTCGCGAATTTCCTGAACTATTTCCTTCAGACTTGCCAGGTATGTCGCCCGATAGGGACATTGATTTTTGCATTGACTTGGCTCCAGGCACTCGGCCCATTTCCATTCCCCCATATCGTATGGCTCGGCCAGAGTTAAAAGAATTGAAGGAGCAGTTGCAGGATTTACTTGAAAAGGGTTTCATTAGACCCAGTGTTTCGCCGTGGGGTGCACCAGTATTATTTGCAAAGAAGAAAGATGGTTCGATGAGAATGTGCATTGACTATCGACAGTTAAACAAGGTGACTATCAAAAATAAATATCCACTTCCGCGAATTGATGATTTATTTAACCAGCTTCAGGGTGCCAAGGTATTTTCGAAGATAGATTTGAGATCTGGCTATCACCAGCTGAAGATTAGGGCATCTGATGTCCCTAAGACAGCGTTCCGCACTCGGTACGAACATTATGAATTTCTGGTCATGTCTTTTGGGTTGACAAATGCCCCAGCAGCTTTTATGGAATTGATGAATCAGGTGTTCCGGCCTTATTTAGACTTGTTTGTAATAGTCTTCATTGATGACATATTAACATATTCCCGCAGTCATGAGGAGCATGCGCAACATCTCAGAGTGGCCTTGCAGACTCTGAGAGATAGCCAACTATATGCAAAATTTTCAAAGTGTGAATTTTGGCTAAGTTCGGTTGCATTCCTAGGTCATATTGTGACGGCAGCAGGTATTCAGGTTGATCTGAAGAAGATTGAGGCAGTCAAGAACTGGCCTAGACCGACATCAGCCACAGATATTCGGAGTTTCTTGGGATTAGCGGGTTATTATCGCCGATTCGTAGAGGGTTTTGCAACCCCACTGACCCAGAAAGGTGTTCAATTTGAATGGTCCGATGAATGTGAGGCGAGCTTTCAAAAGCTCAAGACAGCCTTGACCACAGCACCGGTATTGGTTTTACCCACAGGTACGGGACCTTATACTGTTTATTGTGATGCTTCCCGTATTGGGCTTGGTGCGGTGTTAATGCAGGATGGCAAGGTTATTGCCTATGCTTCGAGGCAGTTGAAGATTCATGAAAAGAACTATCCAGTGCATGATCTAGAATTGGCGGCGATTATTCACGCATTGAAGATCTGGAGGCATTATTTGTATGGCGTGGCATGTGAAGTATACACCGATCATAAGAGTCTTCAGTATTTGTTTAAGCAGAAAGAGTTGAATTTGAGGCAGAGACGGTGGCTAGAATTGCTAAAAGATTATGATGTCACCATTTTATATCATCCGGGAAAAGCAAACGTGGTGGCCGACGCTTTGAGTAGGAAGTCAGCCAGTATGGGCAGTCTTGCTTATATTCCAGTCAATCAGAGATCACTTGCTTTGGATGTTCAGTCCTTGGCCAACCGATTTGTGAGGTTGAATATTTCCGAGCCTAGTCGAGTACTAGCTTGCACGATCGCTCGCTCTTCATTATTGGAGCGTATCCGCGATCAACAATATTATGATTCTTATTTATGTGACCTTAGAGATACGGTGCAGCGAGGAGGTGCTAAACAGGTCACCTTAGATGCTGATGGGATCCTAAGGATGCAAGGGCGCATTTGTGTGCCAAATGTTGATGGGCTTAGAAAATTGATTCTAGAAGAAGCTCACAGTTCGCGGTATTCTATTCATCCAGGCGCAGCGAAAATGTATCGAGATTTGCGTCAACATTATTGGTGGCGCAGAATGAAAAAGATATTGTGGCATATGTGGCACGGTGCTTTAATTGTCAGCAGGTTAAGTATGAACATGAGAGACCTGGCGGTTTATTTCAGAGAATTGAACTTCCTGAATGGAAGTGGGAGCGAATCACGATGGATTTCGTTTCGGGACTTCCGAAGACTCGGAAGAAGTTTGATGCTGTTTGGGTGATTGTTGATAGGCTGACCAAGTCAGCTCATTTTGTTCCTATTGCCACTACCTATTCATCCGAGAGGTTAGCTGGGATTTATATCAGGGAGATCGTTCGCCTTCATGGCGTGCCAATCTCTATTATTTCAGACCGAGGTGCACAGTTTACCTCACATTTCTGGAATGCGGTTCAGCGAGAGTTGGGCACGCAAGTTCAGCTAAGTACAGCCTTTCATCCCCAGACGGATGGTCAGTCCGAGAGGACTATTCAGATATTGGAAGATATGCTACGGGCGTGTGTTATTGATTTTGGAGGTTCGTGGGATCAATTCCTGCCTTTGGCAGAGTTTGCTTATAATAATAGTTATCAATCGAGCATCCAGATGGCTCCTTATGAAGCATTGTATGGTAGGCGGTGTCGTTCTCCGGTTGGATGGTTTGAACCGGGAGAAGCTCGGTTATTGGGCACGGATTTAGTTTAGGAGGCCTTAGATAAAGTCAAGATTATTCGAGAAAGGCTTCGCACAGCTCAGTCCAGGCAAAAGAGCTATGCAGATCGCAAGGTTAGAGATATAGCTTTCATGGTAGGGGAGCGAGTATTGCTCCGAGTATCGCCTATGAAGGGCGTGATGAGATTTGGAAAGAAGGGCAAACTTAGCCCTAGGTTTATTGGACCATTCGAAATTCTTGATCATGTGGGAGAGGTGGCATATAAACTTGCCTTGCCACCTAGCTTATCAGCCGTGCATCCAATTTTTCATGTATCTTTGCTTCAGAGATACCACGGCGATCCCACACATGATTTAGACTTCAGTACTGTCCAATTGGACAATGATTTATCCTACAAGGAGGAGCCGGTGGCTATTCTAGACCGGCAGGTTCGACAGTTGAGGTCGAAGAGTTATCCTTCCGTACGTGTTCAGTGGAGAGGTCGGCCTCCTGAGGCATCGACCTGGGAGTCCGAGTTGGATATGCGGAGCCGCTACCCACATTTGTTTCCTGACTCAGGTACTTCTTTCTTTTGTCCGTTCGAGGATGAACGGTTGTTTTAGAGGTGGAGAATGTGACGACCCAAAGGGTCATCACTTATTTTATTAATCATTTCGAGCTTCTGAGGCCTTGAAAACCTCATTCTATGTTGCCTCGATTTACGTGCACGATCCGAGCATGTGGCCGGAAAGTTTTTGTGATAGAAAATATGAATTCTATGAGAAATTTGGAGAAAAATGATATTAATTATTGATATGGTTGACTTCGGTCAACATTTTTGGTAAACGGACCCGGACCCGAGATTGGATGGTCCCGAAAGGGTCCGTAGGAAAATATGGGACTTGGACATGCGTCCGGAGTCGAATTCTGAGGCCTAGAGCCCAAGTTATGAATTTTTACGTGAAATTGTTTTTGATGTAATTGTTAAAGGAAAATGAATTAATTGACCTTGGTATCGGGCTCGTATTTTGGTTCCGGCGCCCGGTACAAGTCTTAAATATTATATATGTGCTTTATGCAAAGTTTGGTGACATTCGGATGTCGTTTGATATGTTTTGGACCTTGAGTTCCAAGTTTGAAAGTTTTGAAAACCAAAAGTATGAAAATCATGAACTTGAGGCTTGATTTGATGAAAACGATGTGAGATTGGCGATGTGATCGCACGAACAAGTTCGTAATGTGTTTTTGATGTTGTGTACATGTTTGGTTTGGAGCCCGGGGGGCTCGGGTAAAGATTTGGTAGGCCGTTGGATCAATTTCTGAATTTCTGCACTGCTGGTTTTTCACCCAGCTGTTGTCTTCGCAATTGCGAAGATTTTCTCGCAATTGCGAGAGGTCCCAGGCTGGCCCTGGTTCGCAAATGCGAACCATACTTCGCAAATGCGAAGTGGGCAGGGTTGGGCATAAGTTCGCAAATGCGAACAATACTTCGCAATTGCGAAGTTGACAGTGATCAACCCAAGTTCGCAAATGCGAACTTAGGGTCGCAATTGCGACAACCCCAGTGATCCAGCCATGTTCGCAAATGCGAACATCCCAGCAATTGCATTGGCTTCGCAAATGCGAACAAAAGTTCGCAAATGCGAACTTCCCATCCTTTGTTTATTTTTCAAACTCCAGAATTTGGTCGGGGTTCGCAATTGCGAACCTATGTTCACAAATGCGAACACAGAGACCTGTAAATCATGATTTCCAGCTTTATTTTTCATATTCACAACCCAAAACATCCATTGGTGATTTTTCATGAACTCCCTCTTCTCCAAATCATTGGTAAGTCAACTTTTACTCAATTTCTTCAAACTTTAACATCATCTATCATGTTTTCATCTTCAATTTAAGGTTTTTCATGGGTAAAAATGGGGGATTTGGGTAGAACTTAGGTTTTCATAAAAATTGGGATTTTGACCTTAATTTGAGGTCCGATTTGAGGACAAATTATATATTTGAACTCATGGATGATTGGGTTATTCTGGTTCGAAACTCGGGTTTCGATCATGTGGGCCCGGGGTTGATTTTTACTATTCCGGGCAGAATGTTGAAAAACTTATATTCAGCCATGTGAACTAGATGGTTAAGTAGAATTGATGATATTAAGTCAATTGTGTATAGATACGATTGGATTGGAGTCAAATCGGAAAGGAAAAGGCATTGCTACGGATTGAGTTATTCGTAAACATTTGAGGTAAGTGTTTGTTCTATCCTAGCTTGAAGGAATAGGAATTTAGTTGTGTATGAATTGTTGATTAAGAGTTATTGGTGTCACACCGGTAACCAGAGATAAATTGTTGAATTATTATCAATTATTGGTTCAAAACCGATAATTATAAGTATTATTGATGCAGAAATTATTGGTTAAATGCCGGTAATATATATATTTATGACTTGGGATCGTGTGGCGCGCCGGCCACTTATATGATAAGAAATGGGATCGTGTGGCACGCCGACCACAAAGTGATTTAAAATCTTGGTATTGGCCATAGTTGCCGGTAGCCTATTGATATATTTGGGAGCGGGTGGTACGCCTACCACAAGGTATAATTTATTGATACAATTGGGAGCGGGTGGTACGCCTACCACAAGATATAACTTATTGATACAATTGGGAGCGGGTGGTACGTCTACCACAAGATATGATTTACTGTTACAGTTGGGAGCGGGTAGTACGCCAACCACGAGATACGAAATGAAAAAGGAATTGAGACATGAAAGTAAGATTTATTCTGTTGACTAGATTACTCTGGATATTATGAGTTATTGACTGTTATTTCAGAGCAGAGTCTTTCCTTATAAATGTTTTGTATATGTATATATATTGCAACTGTACGGGTTTATGTGGGTGACTGGCCTTAGTCTCGTCACTATTTCGCTAGGATAGGCCAGACACTTACCAGCACATGGGGTCGGTTGTGCTGATACTACACTCTGCGCTGTTTTTGCGCAGATACAGGTTACGGAAAGCAGCAACGACAGTAGAGATTGTGGATATTCCGGCTACTAAGACTACGAGGTAGCCTTGCAGGCGTCAGCAGGACCCGTTGTCTCTTCTATCTATGTATTTCATTCTGTTATCTCATGTATTCGAGATAAACAGCTTATATTTCTTTCAGACTATTGTGTGTATTATTCTTAGAAGTTCGTGAGTATTGTGACACCAGTCTTGGGTAGTGTACCATGTTTGGGTTTCTTTATCATATTTGATAAGATTGACTAAGTCTTCCGCTAAGTTTAATTATTCCGTTGTAATTTATATGTTCTTAATTTTAAAGTCTTAATAAGAGTTTGGTAACTAATGGAAATGTAAGTAATATTTGGCTTGGCTAGCTTCCACTAGTAGGCGCCATCATGACTCCCGATGGTGGGAAATCCGGGTCGTGACAATACGAGCCCGATATCGCTTCTTTTTAATCAAATTTCAGTTTCATTTTCCTTAAACATTTTCAGAAAATAATTTAACAGAAAAATTCTTTTACCGGGGTTTTAGACCTCGGATTTCAATTCCGGGCATACGCCCAAGTTCCATATTTTTCTACGGATTTTCTGAGACCGTCAAATCACGGGTCCGGGTCCGTTTACCAAAAATGTTGACCAAAGTCAACCATATCAATATTAATATCAAAATTCTCAAAATTTTTCACATATTTCACATATTTCAACATAAAAATTTTCCAGCTTCGCGCCCGAACTGTGCACGCAAATCAAGGCAACTATAAATGAGGTTTTCAAGACGTTAGAAGCTCGAAATGATTAATAAAACAAGTGATGACCCTTTGGGTCGTCACAATTGCTTTGTTCAAGATGTCTCATACTGGTAGTGATGTTAAACAAAGAATTCTTCAAGAAGCCAAAATTAAAGGAAGGACTGATTTCACCTTGAAAGCTATACATCAACAATTTGAAAGGTGGAATTTGCAATTCCAAGAGATGAGGGACACCATTGCTGAGCAAAATATTACAATAGCTGAACTTAGGAGGGGAATGCAAGACCCCAAGCTAGGAGAAATATACCCGCCTCCATTGAAAATCAAGAAAACCCAATCGATGATTTTAATGATGATATTGATTTTGATCGAGTAGGAAGATATAGAAGGGGACAAATAAGAAGATTTGAAGATGATAATATAAATAGTATAAAAATAACGATGCCATCTTTCAAGGGAACAAGGGATCCAGACATGTATCTTGATTGGGAGAGAAAAGTGGAAGCTATCTTTGACTGCAACAACTATTCGGAGGGCAAGAAGGTTAAACTTGCTGCTGTTGAGTTTTTTGACTACGCAATAATCTGGTGGAAAAAGCTTTCTAGGTATAGATTGCAAGAAGAACAAGCACTCGTTGCTACGTCGGCTGAGATGAATATAATAATGAGGAAGAGATTTGTGCCATCCCACTTTCAAAGAGATCTTCAATAGCGTCTTCAAACTTTGAGCCCTTGTCTGTAGATGGGTACTTTAAGTCTATGGATATGGCTATGATTCAAGCTAATTGTGGAGGAAGATGAGGCTACAATGGCTAGGTTTTTGAATTGGCTAAATAGGGAAATAACTAATGTAGTAGAATTGCAACAATATATAACTTTAGATGAGTTAGTTGAATTAGCCGTAAAGGAAGAAAGACAAAATAAAAGGAGACAGCAATCTAGCTCATGGAGAAGCCGGCCAACTATTATTCAAAAGAAGCAATGGCCGAAATCTGAGGATACATCTACTCCTAAATTACATGAAGACAAGGGCAAGAGCAAATTGGAATCCAAGGATGGGGGTAAGCCTTTTATGCCTAAGAGTTCAACTTATACTTCTTCTATTCAATGTCTCAAGTGTCAAGGGAGAGGGCACAAGGCTTATAAATGCCCAAGTATAAGAAACATCCTAATAAAAGAGGATGGGGGATATTAGAGCGAAAATAGTGCACCAGGTGAAGAACAAGAAGAAACAATTGTCGAGAATGAAGAATGAGAAGAGATGGAGCTCATGGATAGTGGGTTGAATTTTGTGGTTAGTAGGATTATGCACATTAATCTGGGGCACTCTAATGAAGAACAAAAGGAAAATATATTCCATACCCGGTGTGGGATTAAAGATAAAATTTGTTCTATGATAATTGATAATGGGAGTTGTGCTAATGTTGTGAGTGCATATTTGGTGGAAAGGATAGGGCTGGAATGGACGAAGCACCCTAGACCTTATAGGTTGCAATGGTTTAATGATAGTGGAGAGGTCAAGGTGAATAAACAATGCATGGTCTCTTTTGTTAGGGCGATATAGTACCCATGCAAGTTTGTCATATCTTGTTAGGGTGCCCCTGGCAGTATGCTAGGAGTGCTTTTAATGATGGGAGGAAAAATAGATACTCTCTTGAGCATAATGGCAAGAAATACATTCTTGCACGTTTAAATCCTTCCCAAGTGTATGAAGATCAAAAAAAGATGAAAGAACTAATGGGGAAACATGGGGAGGGATCAAAACAAGAGACTAAAGGAAAAGAAAAAGAGAGTAAATTTGAAGTGAGGTCTGAGGAGAGAGAGGGCAGCGATGAGAGGAAAGAAAAGATGGGGAAGAGTGATAAAAAAGAAAGCATTGGTGAGAGTAAAGAGGCTAAGATTAAAAAAACTGAGCCTTGCAAAAGCCAAAGAGTGTTTAATTGCGAAAAAGGAGGGGCAGCCTATTATCAATGCTCACTTATAAGGAAGTTCTGCTTAATAATGATTCACTAATATACTCTTTGCCTAGTGTTATTTCTAACCTTTTGCAGGATTTTGAAGATGTTTTCCCTGAGGATATTCCTAAAGGTTTACCACCTTTAAGGGGAATAGAGTATCAAATTGACTTTGTGCCCAGATCAAAAATTCCTAATAGGCCTGCTTATAGGAGTAATCCTGAAGAAACGAAGGAATTGCAAAGACAAGTAGAGGAGTTTCTTGATAAGGGATTTGTTAGAGAAAGTATGAGTCCATGTTCTGTACCCGTACTTTTGGTGCCAAAGAAGGATGACACTTGGAGGATGTGTGTGGACTGCCGTGCCATCAACAAAATAACGGTGAAGTATCGCCATCCTATCCCTCGTTTATATGATATGCTTGACCAATTGCATGGTTCACAAATATTCTCTAAATATGATTTGAAGAGTGGATATCACCAAATTAGAATGAATCCTGGAGATGAGTGGAAAACTACCTTTAAAACTAAGTATGGATTGTATTGAATGGTTAGTGATGTCGTTCGGGTTAACTAATGCACCTAGTACTTTCATGAGGTTAATGAACCATATCTTTAAGGATTTCATGGAAAATTTGTAGTTGTTTATTTTTATGATATTCTGATCTTTTCTAAATCTTTAGAAGAACATGTCGAACATTTGAAATAAGTTTGTAATGTGCTTATGGAGCAACAACTGTATGCAAATCTATCCAGGTGCACGTTTTGTGTAGATAAGGTAGTTTTTCTGGGTTTTGTTGTGAGTTCTAAAGGTGTTGAAGTAGATGAAGATAAGATCAAAGCAATTAAAGAATGGACTACACCTAATAGCATTACTGAAGTTAGAAGTTTCCATGGACTTGCTAGCTTTTATAGGAGATTTGTTAGAGATTTTAGTTCAATTGCTGCACCTTTAACTGAAGTCATTAAGAAGGATAAGGTCTTTAATTGAGAAAAAGAACAAGAGCTTGCATTTAATATTTTAAACGATAAATTGTGTTATGCTCCCTTGTTAAAATTACTCGATTTTAATAAGTCTTTTGAAATTGAATATGATGCATCTAGTAGAGGTATTGGGGCTGTTTTAATGCAAGATTCGAAACCAATCACTTATTTTAGTGAGAACCTGAATGAGGCTGTATTGAATTATTCTACTTATGATAAAGAATTATATGCCTTGGTAAGGGCTCTTGCTACATGGCAGCATTATTTGTGGCCAGAGGAGTTTGTGATAAAAACTTACCATGAGTCCTTAAAATACTTGAAAAGCCAAGGGAAATTGAGTAGAAGACATTCCAAATGGGTTGAATTCATTGAGACATTTCCTTATGTGATTAGCTACAAGCAAGGTAAAGACAATATAGTTGCTGATGCGCTTTCAAGAAGTCTTAATGGAAAGAAGAAAGCTGACTTGATGAAGACTATTCATGAGCATACGAGACTTGCAATTGAGATGAGGAATGAGCAAGTAGCTAAACGAAGGAATAAAGGTCGAAAATTAGTTATCTTTGAGCCTGGTGATTTGGTTTGGGTTCATATGAGGAATGAGAGATTTCCTTCAAAAAGGAAGAAAAAATTGCACCTTAGAGGAGATGGACCATTTAAAGTACTTGAACGAATTGGAGATAATGCTTACAAATTGGACCTTCCACGTGAGTTTCAAGTAAGTACTACTTTTAATGTTGCTGGCTTATCCTTGTTCAATGTAGGTTCAAATTCGAGGATGAATTCTTTTCAAGAGGAGGGGAATGAATTCTCCATGGACAAGGATAAAGCTGTAGAAGCTCCAAGAAGGTCATTCACGAGGTCTCAAGCTAAGGAGAAGAAAAACAAGATTATTGGGCTTCAATGTGAGATCAAGAAGGCGCTAATGGTGGAACAAGATCTACAAAACTGTGTAGAGGATTTAGCTAAGTGCCACACTCATTTCGTGGTCCAAGTCCAAGTCTAAGAGGAGGTTAATTGGGGTCCAAGCACCAGTCATAAAGGCACCTGAATTAGGCACCTAAACTTTCCTAGTTTGTTAGGACATATTTATTGCTTTCCAAGTTAGTTAAGGTTAATAGTTTCCTTTTTCCTAAGATTGGTAGAATTACTTTCCAAGATTGACTTGGTTTTGGTTTCCTAGAGTTTTACCTTTTCCTATTTTAGTTGGACTTGTTGTCCAAAGTAGTTTAGGACCTTATTTCCTAATATCTAAGGATAATTTCGTGGATTACCCTCTATATAAAGGGGTATCTTCTTTGTTTTTAGGTGGATCATTCAGATTATTATTAATAAAACTTGTGAGATTTTTCTTGCACTCTTGTGTGGCTACTCTAGGATTTATTCTTCAACCTTCAAGACTCAACTTAATGTGGTAAGAATTAAACCCTTTTTGAAATCTTATATCACTTCTAAGTATTCAAAAAAGGTGATAAGTTTAGGCTTATTGTTGTTCTTGTTATTCTAAAGGGTCGGGTTTCACAATCTATTTCTTGTCATTAATTTCTACCAAAGACGATTAGTTCTTTGTTAGCTAATTGTTGTTGTTAGGATTCAACTTCAAGAATAGACTTCTTGAATTCAAGAAACTCTTTCATGAATTCAATTTATCTTAAATTTTTGTCTTTTATTTGTTTCTTTATTTTCTTTTAGTTTCCGCACGTTTCTTATTTTCCTTTAGTAATTCTTGAATCCCTATCGTGTTGCTATCACCTACAAGAAAAAAGGCCAAGCCAAATATGGTAGAATTTACAATTTTCCTTTTACAAAAAGAAAAACTCAGTTAAGTTAATTATATTGCACTTTTCCTTCAAGAGATAGGAAAACCAAATATGGTAAATAAATTATGGCAAACACCTAACAATTCTCCCCATTGGCCTAAATTTTCTGATAAAATAAACTTGATCCACCTTCTTCACACAGCCTTCAAGAGGTCGCATCTCCAGATCTTCGCCACAAAGTTTATCTCAACGTGCGTAACACATCGGTCAAATTTCTCAGACAAAAATCACAATTATTGTCAAATATGTTGTAGCTAGAACTGAACCCGCCAAGATGAACCTATCTTGAACCTCGCTCTGATACAATTTGTTAGGACCGAAAAAACAAAGTGTCATGCGGAAGATAGCAAAACAAACCTTCAACGATGATAATTCATACAATAGAGAGAAATCTACTAAAAGAGACACAAATATTTAACATGGTTCGGTCAACTGACCTACATCCACAACGGAGATGCGCAATCCACTATAATAATACAAAGTATAAAATATCGAGAGAACAACCCCACAAAGAGGTAAACACAAGTGATTGTGATGACCCGGCCCATCGTCATGGGAATTACCACCCTGTTACATTTCATTTATATGTTTCATGTTTCTATATCGTTGTTAGAGTCTATCGGGTGAGTTAGGAGTGATTCTGGTTGAAATGAGGCAAGTAGCCTTTTGAAATGAAGCTTGATTATGAAAGTCAACTTGGAGTTGACTATTTAGTTAGAGGGCTCGGAATCAGATTCTGATGATTTGGTTAGTTCCGGGAGGTGATTTGTGACTTAGGGGAGTGATCAGAATTGAATTTGGAGGTCCGGGATAGAAATAGGCTTGAATTGGCTAAGGTTGAATTTTGGTGAAATCCGAACGGTAGGTGAGATTTTGATCCGGGAGTCGGAATGGAATTCCAAAAATTCCAGTAGCTTCATTATGTGATTTTGGATATGTCTGCAAAATTTCAGGTCATTCGGGCGTCGTTTGGTCGGATTTTTGATTGAATGTTGGATTCGAAAGTTCTAGATGAAACTTAGGCTTGAATCCGCTATAATTCGATGATTTCTGTGTTTAAGGGCATGTTTTTATGATTGGAACAAGTTTGTACCGTATTTTGGAATAGGTTGGTGGTTTTTGTTGGGGTCCCGGGGGCCTCGGGGTGAATCCGAGGGTCCAAACGGATGCGCTGCTGTTTCTGCTGCAATAAATGCCGAACATTTTTGTTCTTCACGATCACGGTGGTCCCCATGCGATCACATATGGTTGTGTTTGGATGCATCGCGATAGCGATTATTTGTATGCGATCGCGTAGGTCTGGGTTTTAAAGCAATGCGATCGCATATGGTTGAGGTCGGAAGCAGTGCGATCGCGTAGGGTATGTCGCGATCGCAAAGAGTATTTTTGGAGCCTGGAGAGTTTGTTCATCGCGATCGCGAGCCAATGGCTGCGATCGCATAGAGATACATGGCAGTCAGTATATTAAAATATCAGAACAGTCTATTCGCGAACCTCATACCCATAACCTCCATTTTTGAGTTCTAAGAGAGCATATTGACGGGAATTGAAGGGAATTTCACCGGGTAATCATCGGAGGTAAGTTTTATGACCTAATTACGTTATTTTATCATGGATTATTTGAGTATTTCACCGTTAATGGAAGATTAATGGGGGATTTTAGCCCTAAGCCTGGGTTATGGAAAATCATTGATTTGAATGGGCAAACAGAGTCCGATTTTGATAAATTTTATATCATGGACTCGTGTTGAGTTAAGGATTCCGAATATGTGGCTTTTGTAATTTATCGAAAAGTGTACCGAAAGTCGGATTTTGGCAACTTTGTAGTTTTTGGTGTAATATGAATTGTTTTGACCGGGTAACATCCCATTGGCCTATTTTGATGTATTTCTATTGAATTTGATTAGTTTCTACACCTGTGGAGGTTGATTCTCGTGGAAAGGGCATTGCATATTAGTCGTCGAGCTGAGTCGAGGTGAGTAATGGGTGTGGGTGATGACCAGCGGGTTCGAAACCCTGGTATACCACTTTGTGACGCTGTATTGCATTGAGATACGTACTCTCCTATGAGTGCGGGGTCGAATGTGATTGGGGACTATGGCTTAGTTCGACCTGTTATTATTATATTGTGTTTTTGGCTACTATTGAGCCGGTGGACCTCCTTCTCGGACGGTTGTGTACATTATTGGGCTGTGAGCCAGTTATTGGGATCCTGCAAGGATCGTTATCATTGTTTCTGTGATATTGACATGCTATTTTACTACTAGTCCTGAGCTATTACTGTCATAGTGGTTTTCCAAACTCTAGAATTTCTGATATACTATTTTCTACTGAAAAATGATAAAAGGAGTTTTCAAATACTACTTTTGAGCTTGCGAGGCTGCATTGCATATTAGCTGACTGGTAGTGGATCGGGCTGCGCGCCGCAGCGTATCATGATATTATGCTTGGGCTGTAGGAGTCCCTCCGGAGTTTGAACCCCTACAGTGAGCACGGGTACCCAAATGGATCGGGCTACGCGCCGTAGCGGTCACATTCATGCATTGCATTGCATTTAGCTACACCTGTTAGCTGTTCCATTGTTTTGCTGGTATTGCTGGTACAGAAACTGTTGATGTAGATACTGTTGCATGGTATTTGATATAGCTTTACTTAGTGCTATACTGCGTGTTCTTACATTCGCTGTCTTACCCCTGCTTATTACCACTGAGTCTGGAAGTACTCACTTTACTCCCTACACCTTGTGTGTAGATCCAGGTACGTCACAGCAGAGTTGATCCTAGTAGCTGCCCGGAATTACTTTTCTGGATAGTCAAGGTAGCTGCCGCGTCCGCAGGACCTGACTCTCTTTCCAGCTTACTTTTATTCATGTTGTTATCTATTTTCGCACTTGAGCACTATTGTAGACACTATTACACTTTGTATACTCTGTAGAGGCTCATGACTCGTGACCCATGGTCTTTTGGAGTTTTTATTGTTTTGGGACGTGATCCCCGTACTTGGTTATTCCATTACTGTTGTTCTATCTTTATTTATGTCTAAAATGGTTAAAACTGAGCTAATAGCTCCGTGAGTTCTGTTGATTGGTCGGGCTGGCCTAGCAGCATGTTGGGCGCCATCACGATCGGGTTTGGGGTCGTGACAAGTTGGTATCAGAGCCTAGGTTACTAGGCCTCATGAGTCTTGAGCCGGTTAGTAGAGTCTTGTGGATCGGTACGGGGACATCTGTACTTATCCTCGGGAGGCTGCAAACCTTTAGGAAACACTTCACATTTCTTGGAATTCTTATCATGCGTACTTGATTCAGCTTGAGATATAATATTTGAAATTCCTTCCGCATATCTGTGTACGCATCGAGCACTCAGTAATATAATTGCCTGGATGGCTTATGATTTCCTGATTGAGGGGCGAGATATAATCTCTGTGTGTTCATGTTGGGCCAGTCGGGAGGACTTGAAGTTGGACCTTGTCTATGACTTGAGCATCGATGTGCGGATTTTGTGAGTGGTGGTAATAGATAATGTACTGAGGGTTTGAAACCACGTATTTGCACTATACAGTGCTATGGTGAGATGGTACAGGCATCATGTGACGAGCGTGGTGGTATTGTGACTGAGGATTTGGACTTGGTCCTTCCCGATTGATAGTTTACTATTTATAATGATTGAGATTTGGCTTATATCTGTGTATTTGGGCAAGTAGCCATGTTTGGGGCTTTGTGCCAATCTGTAGAGTATTAGGGAAGCTTGATAATAGATGAGCTGTTAGTTGTTCGACTCTTATTGTAATCTGTTGTGTAGCCCCGAGCTATGGGCGTGGTGAATAATTATCATATCTCTTAGTTGGAAGGTAAAGTGCCTTACGTGCAGTAGAACGAGTTTAGACTTAGGAAGACTAAAGTGATTATGATATGTGTATCCTGGTAGAGGGTATTGTATTGAAATTCTAAATTGAGGCGAAGTAGGTGGGTTGATTCTTAGGTGTAATTGAAAGATAATTGATATGTGTTATGATTCGAGCAGGTGCAGCGCGCGTTCAGGTATCAATTTTGATAATATGATTCATATAGTATTGAGACTAATGTTGTTGATATGCATTGTGATGTCTTGTCGAGTTGCGAATGTATTGCTAGGATGGTTTTGGTGATTCTATGGCAGGTGGATAGGCCAAATTACAAAGGAAACTCTGTCAAAATTTTTGGACAATTTGAGACTTAGAAAAGATTTTGTCACCTAAGGAATGGGCTTAACTGTTGTGTGCGAATGAATACAAGAATTGCAAAAGAGTTAAGATTTTTGATGATTCGAGTCTCCGCCAAGCTTGTAAATGACTTAAGTTTAATCTCAATATACCATTGTGACATCATTTGAGTAAGAATGCTATGAGTGGCTAAGAGTGCTTTGATGTATGGCTCCGAGCCATGTTGGGGAGGTTGTTATTGATTAGCTTATTGCAATGTTGTGTGCTATGTTGTTTCTGACTCTAAGTATGATGGGAAAATTCTGATAAATGTTATGGTGCTTCGTAGATGTGAAGAAAATACCCGGATGTTTTGAACTGATGTTGGTAAGGAATGTTCGGTGTATAGAAAAGAAAGATAGTTAATTGTATTTGTATGTAATCTTGTTCTGTGGTGTCAGAGTTTTAATAAGGCACGAGTGGTTCTGTTCAATAAGACAGTTGAATTACAGCTGAAAAAGGGCGAATGACGCCCGAGAATGGTTTTGCGGTGTTCAAGATTTCGCTTGTAATAGTCAGGTGTCTTAAGATTGTGTATGTGGCTAAAGACGGTGATTTCATTAGAAAAGATCAAGACTTGTGTTATATTATGTGAATGATGGGATTCTATGTAACCGTATTAGAAGGTAATGATAACGAATTCAAATCGTAGGAAATTCTTCAAAGTAAAGTATTGTAGAATGTGGTACTTCTGGGAAACATTGAGAGAGTATTTAGTAGCCTATAGGTCTTAGACCGTTTGGTCTTATGTACGAGTCTCGTGTGGTAATGTGAGTTGAGGTATTGTGGTGCTACAGTAAAGGCTAATATTATATTAAAGATGAATCGAAAGGAAACTGGGTAAATGGAACAACTTGTTAATAAACCGAAATGGTATGATAAGGATACGATTAATTCCTGGTATGTGTTCGACGTAATGAGTCTTGCAGATATTGTATAACAAAGCTCTTGAGCGCTGGCAGTTGTGTAGCTCGATGTAGGTAGAAGGACTCAGTCCTGGCAATTTAACTTACACAATGGAATTGAGAGAAAGAGTTTGTGATGTGTATTTTCCGTGGGTTGAAAAATGAGTGTATTTCCTGCTGGTATGCGAAGCTTGGAATGTGTAATGAGTTTTCTTCTGTATGGGATCATGAAAGTCCATGACTAGTTGAGTGCGTCGATAATTGCGGCGTAGGAAAATGATAGAAGTTTCCATGTTATCTTAGTGTGGTATGGTATATGCGATGTGTTATGGAAGTTGATAATGGCATGTTCAAGGTGTTGAGATCAGTTCATAATATATGAGAAGTCATTAAAATTCTTGAGCAACGCGGGCAGCTGCTGATGATTTAAGAATCGATCTTTCTGGTGATTAAGGATAATGGCACTGTTGTTCTAGCGATTTTTATGGGGTATATGTTTAAAAAGGGCAAGGTAATGTAAATTGATAATATCCGGTGGTATTGCGATATTCTCTTATTGGATCAACTTTAATAATTGAGTCGTTGATGGCATAGTGAAATTTCTCAATGGCTTTCGTGGTATGTATGGATGCATGATGTGTGTGATGTACTCGTACGGTGGGGTGTGGAATCGAGTCTAGTGATTCCAGTGTTATATATGTGTTGGAGACTAGAAGTTCTCGTAACCCGCCTATGCAGTTGTTGTATGTCGTGTGTATCGGTAACGTTTAGCGATTATTGTAAATTGGAATCCCTAGTGGCTCTCTCTTAGTTTGATAGGATGAATTTGGGTTATGATACTTGATTGCAGACTGGTTGTCATAACTCAGGTTGTCTAGACTAATGTGATATGAACTATGTCGGAAATGGCACGAATTGCGTAGCAGAGTACATCAGAGTATGCTCCAACAGGGTAGTTGTACCTTAGAACCAGCGGACGGCTGGGAGGTTTTGCTTTGTCAGTTGGGCCTTTGTGGAGGATATCAGTGCAGAGGTATCTACCATTGATTCAGTTCCGGTATTGAGGAACTTTGTCGGATGCGTTTCTTGTGGCCGAGCTTCAGGCTATACATGTTTATTATAATGAGCAATTTGACTCGATGTGCATTTCCTTTTGCGCGATTTATGCTTGGATCGGGTGGCACGACGCCACGGGTTATTTGGATCGGGTGGCACGCCGTCACAGGAATGGTATTTGGATCGGGTTGCACGCAACCACGAGTATGTTATTTGGAGCGGCTTGCACACCGCAATCTTGTGATGTGGAGAATAGTTTTCTATATTTTACCATGTATACAATACTTCCTACTCTCTGATGAGAGTTAGTGTTGGG
Organism: Nicotiana noctiflora; assembly: GCA_032618575.1. Classification (NCBI taxonomy): domain Eukaryota; kingdom Viridiplantae; phylum Streptophyta; class Magnoliopsida; order Solanales; family Solanaceae; genus Nicotiana; species Nicotiana noctiflora. Next base: position 120,276 of record JASVEL010010712.1, on the reverse strand, counting down.
TGTCGCAACCCGAATGGCGCATCGGTTGTGTCCTTACAAGATTTGATAGAATATATTAATTGTTTCACCGTGGGTGAGATTGATTGCTTGAGTTCAGACCTAAATCTGTGCGTGGCTGACTGTTTTAAGCATGATGACTTGAGGTACATCATGGGTAATAGCGTTATGGAATCGTAAGTTGTGGCAAGGCCACATGATGTTATGACCTTTCGAGGAGGATTCAGGTAGTCTATTTCTATAATGTGATACAGGATCTCAGTTCTATGTTATGATGGTACGAAGGAATTGAATTACAACTCTTCTGTTTAAGTTAGTTGTCATGAATTGAGTATGTTTAGACGTTTCTTATTGGATCCTGTGTTGTGCTCATCGTGGCTTAGGCCGGTGTTGAGGCACCATATCACCAGTGCGGTATATTATAATCGAAATGATCGTTGGAGCAATTAATGAGTGCGAGCATATGTGATTTCAGCTGGTTAGAAAGGTAATATCGAGGTTTGGCTCCAAAATCTATTGTGGTATCAGTTAAAAGGGAAATGGATTCATGAATGGTTGACCTGAGAGATGGACTCGATATATCATGTGTTCGGTTGCCGAGGGCAGTATATGAAGGTGTTGGAATAAGACTTTAGCTAATGAAAAAGGGTTTTTTCAGTTAGTATTGGGTTATCTTGGGAAATTGTTGTGATTAGAGACTATCGTCTCGAGTGATTGGGTTGTTTGGTACATCATATGATCTCACCCGGAGTGGCGAGTATGGGCTATTACAGTGGGTTCGGGTGTATTCTGAGTATAGACGTGGGATTCGGATTTGGTGTATGATTTCGAAAAGTGCAATGTGGTCTGTGGTTCAGATAGACTGTGGAAAATTGAGTTATATTGTGTTATCGGAATAGATAGGGTGATGTGGTATCACCCCGAATATATGCTCGGTAAGGTCCTTCAGCTATTGGGTTGCTTCTAGTACAACTCTGGCATGCTCGAGGACGAGCGTTTGAATTAACTTGGGGAGAATGTGATGACCCGGCCCGTCGTCATGGGAATTACCACCCCGTTACCTTTCATTTATATGTTTCATGTTTTTATATCGTTGTTAGAGTCTATCGGGTGAGTTAGGAGTGATTTTGGATGAAAATGAGGCAAGTAGCCTTTTGAAATGAAGCTTGATTATGAAAAGTCAACCTGGAGTTGACTATTTAGTAAGAGGGCTCAGAATCGGATTCTGATGATTTGGTTAGTTCCGGGAGGTGATTTGTGACTTAGGGGAGCGATCGGAATTGAATTTGGAGGTCCGGGGTTCAATTAGGCTTGAAATGCCGAAGTTTGAAATTTTGGCGAATCCGAACGATAGGTGAGATTTTGATCTGGGGGTCAGAATGGAATTCCGACAATTTCTGTAGCTTTGTTATGTGATTTTGGATATGTCCGTAAATTTTCAGGTCATTCGGACGTCGTTTGGATGGGTTTTTGATTAAATGCGTGTTTTGGAAGTTTTAGATGAAACTTTGGCTTGAAACCGCTATAATTCGATGATTTCTGTGTTTAAGGGCGTGTTTTTATGATTGGAACAAGTTTGCATCGTGTTTTGGAGTAGGTTGGTGGTTTTCGTTGGGGTCCCGGGGGCCTCAGGGTGAATCCGTGGGTCCAAATGGACCATTTTGTGCCAAATGTGCTGCTGTTTCTGCTGCAATAAATGCCAAACATTTTTGTTCTTCGCGAATGCGGAGGTCCCCATGCGATCACGTAAGGTTGTGTTTGGATGCATCGCGATCGCGATGATTTGTATGCGATCGCGTAGGTCTGGGATTTAAAGTAATGCGATCGCGGGTAGACGCATCCGATCGCGTAGGGTTGAGGTCAGAAGTAGTGCGATCGCGTAGGGTATGTCGCAATCACATAGAGTATTATTGGAGCCTGGAGAGTTTGTTTATCACGATCGCGATCCAGTGGCTGCGTTCGCATAGAGATACCTGGCAGTCAATTTATTAAAATATCAGAACTGTCTATTCGCGAACCTCATACCCATAACCTCCATTTTTGAGTTGTAAGAGAGCATATTGACGGGAATTGAAGGGAATTTCACCGGGTAATCATCGGAGGTAAGTTTTATGGCCTAATTACGTTATTTTATCATGGAATCTTCGAGTATTTCACTGTTAATGGGAGATTAATGGGGGATTTTAGCCCTAACCCTGGGTTATGGAAAATCATTGATTTGAATGGGCAAACAGAGTCCGATTTTAATAAATTTTAAATGCATGGACTCGTGTTGAGATAAGAATTCCAAATATGTGACTTTCTTAATTTTTCGAGATGCGTACCAAAAGTCGGGTTTTGGCAACTTTGTAGTTTTTGGTGTAATTTGAATTGTTTTGACATGGTAACATCCCATTAGCCTATTTTGATGTATTTATATTGAATTTGATCAGATTCTACACCTGTGGAGGTTGATTCTCGTGGCAAGGGCGTCGCGGATTAGTCGTCGTGCCTAGTCGAGGTGAGTAATGGGTGTGAGTGATGACCAGCATGTTCGAAACCCCGGTATACCACTTTGTGACGCTATATTGCGGTGAGACACGTACTCTCCTGTGAGTGCGAGGTCGAATGTGATTGGGGACTATGGCTTAGTCCGACCTATTATTATTATATTGTGTTTTGGCTACTATTGAACTAGTGGACCTCCTTCTTGGACCGTTGTGTACATTATTGGGCTGTGAGCCAGTTATTGGGATCTTGCGAGGATCATTATCATTGTTTTTGTGATATTGACATGCTATTTTACTACCAATCCTGAGCTATTACTGTCATAATGGTTTTGCAAACTTTGGAATTTCTGATATATTGTTTTCTGCTGAAAAATGATAAAAAGAGTTTTCAAATACTACTTTTCAGCCTGCAAGGCTGCATTGCATATTAGCTGACTGGTAGAGGATCGGGCTGCGCGCCGTAACGTATCATGATATTGTGCTTGGGCTGTAGGAGCCCCTTCGGAGTCTGAACCCCCACAGTGAGCACGGGTACCCAAATGGATCGGGCTACGTGCCGTAGCGGTCATATTCATACATTGCATTGCTTTTAGCTACACCTGTTAACTGTTATATTGTTTTGCTCGTATTCCTGGTACAGATACTGTTGATGTTGATACTGTTGCAGGGTATTTGATTAAAGCTTTACTTAGTGCTATACTGCGTGTTCTTACCTTCACTGTCTTACCCATGCTTATTACCACTGAGTCTGGAAGTACTCACTTTACTTCCTGCACCTTGTGTGCAGATCCAGGTACGTCACAGCAGCCCTGGCTCAGTAGCTGCTCAGAGTTACTTTTCTGGATAGTCAAGGTAGCTGCCGCATCCGCAGGACCTGACTCTCTTTCCAGCTTACTTTTATTCATGTTGTTATCTATTTCCGCACTTGAGCAGTGTTGTAGACACTATTACACTTCGTATACTCTGTAGAGGCTCATGACTCGTGACCTCTGGTCTTTGGGAGTTTTTATTGTTTTGGGATGTGATCCCCGTACTTGGTTATTCCATTACTGTTGTTCTATCTTTGTTTATGCCTAAAATGGTTAAAAGTAAGCTAATAGCTCCGTGAGTTCTATTGATTGGTCGGACTAGCCTTGCAGCGTGCTGGGCGCCATCACGACCGAGTTTGGGGTTGTTACAGTGATACACTTACACATGTCCCGAAAAGTTCTCCCCCTAAACACTACTCTCAAGCCTCCTATGACTACATTGTGAATGCTACTGAATGAGAAGGAAAGATACTCAATTTATAGAAGTCCAAACCTTTTCCTTCAAGAAAAAATGCCAAGCCAAATATGGAAGAATTTACAATTTCCTTTTACAAAAAGAAAAACCCAATTAAGGTAATTATATTTGGTCTTTTCCTTCAAGAGATAGGAAAACCAAATATTATAAGAAAATTATGGCAAACACCTAAGAGGTTCTTCATGGTTGATGATGATGGCAACTGTAATCTTTCTTACTTCAACATTTTTCTGTTCAAGGTCCGAGCTTTTTGCAACAATTCGGAATAGGAAAGAAGAAAAACAAGAATGGAAAGAAGAACAAGAATAAAGGATAGAATTTATTTGAAGTTCACAACATGAATCATACTTCATTTTTGTTGGACATGCTTCGTGATGTTTTTCAATGAAATATAAGTTCCAAATATGGCAACACAAGAACCCAAAACTAAAATAAATATAACTTGTATTCCAAAATTCCTTGAGTAAGGCTTCTTGATCTTGAGATAGCAAAGGCATGGGAACAATATAGACACATTAACACCCAAAAATGCGCCTATAAACGTCATGATATATCCAAAAAATGGAACAGCAAATGCGACAATAACTGTACTGATGACCAAAACGGTTCTGATGAAGTAGCTCATGGGTTTACTTTTGCGAAAAGGAAATGTATCTTCAATGGCTGTTGCAATTGGTGAGATAACAAGAGGGTATTTAGTTATTGGATTGTTTAATGTTGTGTATATTGCGATTTTTCAACTAATTTTTCTAGTCGGGAGATTTAGTGTTGTGACTTCAAATTTTCACCATACATTAAGTAACCCATGTTATTACACTATATTTGTAAAATAATTCTGGAAATATAAATACATACAAACAAGAATATGCATAAATAGAAATGAAGAAACCAATTCGAGCCCACTGAATTCACAGTGTTTCCTTAAGGAATTTAATCCCCTCCTAGTACCCAAGGCTATGGATTATTTCCTCCCAGGATAGAACGAATTACACACTGATGTAGTGGTACTTCAAACCCCAGTGTTTCAGCGAACACAAAGTTCGGTAGTAAATCACACTTACTTTTTGCTTTGTTTGATGCTAAAAGTATGCAGAAGAAAGGAGGAGAAACTCAAAAATTCGTAGTGATATTCTTAGCAGAATAGTATTGTATTTATAGCCAAATGTTGGGCTGAAATCTGAAGAGTCTCTTCACAGTGGCTGTTTCTACAAAATCGCCATTGCATAAATGGCTATTTACTCAATAATAAAGAGGGAAAATAAAGAGGAAAAATTAACTGGTAGTTAAGTTTCTGTTACAAAAACAGAAAAACTGAAATTTTGATTTAATATTAATATTTATTTAATAATAATATTCTATTATTAAAATAAATATTTAATAACAGTTCTGTTAATATTTTACTATTAACAAATAAATTTGGTCCAAAAAGTTAATCAATCAATCGATCATTTGACCAAATCCAAATATGAATCCGAATCTGAATCCGAATTTGAATCCGAATCCGAATCCGAATTTGAATCCGAATCCGAATTCGAATTCGAATCCGAATCCGAAGCCGTAGCCGTAGCCGAGCCGAGCCGATCGAGCGACGACGACGACGACGCGAGGCTTGCTTTCTTCTTAACTCTTTAAGAGCTAGAAGAAGAGCAATTGCTTATATACCCATAAAATACCTCTTCCTCTTCCAATATGGGACAATGCCCATTTACCAAGGAGAGGGAACTTGATATTTCACTCAAAATTTTATTTCCATCTATTTCCCATGCACCTTATTTTAAATATTTAATATATTATTTAAATATTAAACCCAACAATCCCCCACATGAATGGGAAATGGCTATATCACGGAAGTATGCATGAAAAACAGTGTGATTCGCAAGTAAGAATTAATTGCATCTGGATAAGTAGGTTTCCCTTTGAACTTTCCGTTGTGAACTTATGTCGGATATACTCGATCAATCGGTAGATTTGATATCTTTGAACCGTCGAACTTTGGTGTATACCTAGACAACCACAAGTCACATAACCAACCCTTAACCATAGTTGGTTTTCATTATTGTGTCCGTTTCAGCCATGAACACCGCCTGGTTTCATAAGTGCGTAGAGAACTGGCCTTACGAAATTCTCCTTGAAGCGCCTAACACTTCACACTTACATAGGTGATTCCTAAACGTATCATCCCGTAGATACACTATTTGATATACCCCGTATCAAATTTAGAAATCATTAAAAAGCCTTAATGCTTTATCCTTCGTACTGAACATTGTCTTATAAGAGAATGGACCAAACGTTTATTTGACAATGTTGAACCGTCATAAATGACTTTGTTTGATCTCCTTGAACCTAGATCTTGGGATCTCCAGTCTTCTAGGTAGAGTTATCGCCACTATGACTTGTTCTCGGCCACAGTCCCATTCCCCTTGATGATTTCTCAACTACATCTCTAGTTAGGCCTTTTGTAAGTGGATCCGCCACATTGTCACACCTTCCTATTTACCGATTTGCATGCACAGTCCGGGCACAAAGCTGGAAAATATTTATGTTGAAATATGTGAAATATGTGAAAAAGTTGAAGAATTTTGATATTAATATTGATATGGTTGACTTTGGTCAACATTTTTGGTAAACGGACCTGGATCCGTGATTTGACTGTTTCAGAAAATCCGTAGAAAAATATGGAACTTGGGCATATGTCCGGAATTGAAATCCGAGGTCTAGAACCCCGGTAAAAGAATTTTTCTGTTAAATTATTTTCTGAAAATGTTTAAGGAAAATGAAACTGAATTTTGATTAAAAAGTACTGGTATCGGGCTAGTATTTTGGTTCCGACGCCCGGTACAGGTCATATATATTGGTTAAGCGCTTCCTGTAAAGTTTGGTTGAAAACGGACGTCGTTTGACGTGTTTCGGCCTTAAATTGGAAAGTTTGGAAATTATGGAATTTGAAAGAATTCTTGAGTTTTAAGGCTCAATTCAATGATTTTGATGTTATTTTGGCGATTTGATCGCTCGAACAAGTTCGTATAATGTTATTGAGTTAGTGTGCATATTTGGTTGGGAGCCCCGAGGGCTCGGGTGAGTTTCGGATAGGTATCGGGGTGGTTTTGGACTTGGAAAAAAATTGCAGAAAATCTGCAGCAGGCATTTCCTCATCGCGTTCGCGATGCTTTGGTCGCGTTCGCGAAGAACATTTCATTCCTTCTTCGCGTTCGCGTCATGTTGATCGCGTTCGCGATGCCCAGCATTTTCCTTCATCGCGATCGCGTACTCCTTCTCGCGTTCGCGCAAAGTAAATTGAACCAGTCATATTTTTCCTTTACGCGTTCGCGTGGCTTAGCCCGCGTTCGCGTAGGCCAAATTTGAAGCCCAGTATTTTCCTCTTCGCGTTCGCGACTCACCCTACGCGAACGCGATGGCCTGATATTTTCCTTCATCGCGAACGCGACCAGGGTGTCGCGAACGCGATGAACAAATTATTGCCCAGTGAATTTAATCCCAAAACAGAACACTTACGGGATTTTATCCCATTTTCACAAACTCTTTTTTTCTCCACAGCTCCTTGGGCGATTTTGAGCAATTCTTCATCAAACTTCTTGGGTAAGTGATTCTTAACTCGTTTTCTTCATTTTCCATCAATATTATTTGAATTCCTAAGCCTAAATAGGTGTAAATGGGTAGAAAAATTGAGAATTGAGTATAGTAAGGGTTTTCAAAGAATTTGCGATCTAGACCTCGTTTTTGAGTCGAACTTAAGAACAGATTGTATATTTGAACTCATGGAAGATTGGGTGAACTTATTTTGGTTCGAAACTTGAGTTTCGATTATGTGGGCCCGGGGTCGATTTTTACTATTCCGGGCAGAATATTGTAAAAATCATATTTAGCAATATGAACTAGTTTGTTAAGTAGAATTGATGATATGAAATCAATTGTGTATAGATACGGTTGGATTGGAGTCAAATTCGAAAGGAAAAGGCATTGCTACGGATTGAATCGTTCGTGAACTTTCGAGGTAAGTGTTTGTTCTATTCTAGTTTGTAGGAATATGAATTTAGTTATGAATAAATTGTTGAATAAGAATTATTGGTGTTATACCGGTAATGAAGGTAAATTGTTGAAACTATTATAAATTATTGGTTTAAAAACCGGTAATTAAAAATATTGTTGATATAGAGATTATTGGTTAAATGCCGGTAATATATATATATTTATGAAATGGGATCGTGTGGTACGCCGACCACTTATATAATAAGAAATGGGATCGTGTGGTACGCCGACCACGAAGTGATTTAAATCTTGGCATTGGCCATAGTTGCCGGTAGCCTATTGATATATTTGGGAGCGGGTGGTACGCCTACCACAAGATATAATTATTGATATATTTGGGAGCGGGTGGTACGCCTACCACAAGATATAATTTTTGATATATTTGGGAGCGGGTGGTACGCCTACCACAAGATATAATTACTGTGATAGTTGGGAGCGGGTGGTACGCCTACCACGAGATATGAAATGAGAGAGGAATTGAGACATGAAAGTAAGATTTATTATGTTGATTAGATTATTCTGGATATCGTGAGTTATTGACGGTTATTTCAGAGCAGAGTATTTCCTTATAATGTATTATATATATATATCTATATTGCAACTGTACAGGTTTAGGTGGGTGACTGGCCTTAGCCTTGTCACTAGTTCGCTGGGATAGGCCAGGCACTTACAAGCACATGGGGTCGGTTGTGCTGATACTACACTCTGCGCTCTTTTTGCGCAGATACAGGTTACGGACAGCAGCAGCGACAGTAGAGACTTGTGGATTTTTCGACTACTGAGACTACGAGGTAGCCTTGCAGGCGTCCGCAGGACCCGTTGTCTCTTCTATCTATGCTTTTCATTCTGTTATCTCATGTAATCGAGATAAACAGCTTGTACAGACAGTTATGTGTATTATTCTTAGAAGTTCGTGAGTATTGTGACACCAATCTTGGGTAGTGTATCAGATTTGGATTTTCTTTATCATATTTGACTAAGTCTTCCGCTGTAATTTATTTGTTTTAATAATAAGAATTGGTAATTAATGGAGTTGTAATTAATATTTGGCTTGCCTAGCTTCCATTTAGTAGGCGCCATCATGACCCCGATGGTGGGAAAATCCGGGTCGTGACAAGTTGGTATCAGAGCTCTAGGTTGCACAGGTCTCACAACTCACGAACAACCTTAGTAGAGTCCGAAGGATCGGTACGGAGACGTCTGTATTTATCCTCCAGAAGCTACGGAGTTAGGAAAATATTCCCTTTATTCTTTCCAGTCGTGCGACTTGATCTTTTGAATGTTAATTGAACTTCTACTCTGTTCTTCCGCAGATGGTAAGGACACGTGCATCCTTATCTACTGACCAGCAGCCCGAAGTCCCAGTAGCGGCACCTCCCGCTAGGGGTAGAGGCCGAGGTCGAGGTCGTCCTAGAGGACAAGGTAGGGGTAGAGCTCAACCCCGAGTAGCAGCACGAGTGGCAGAACCTCAGGTTCATATCGAGGAGGAAGTTCCAACCCCAGCAGCTCCAGTAGGCCCAGCTCAGGTCCCAGGAGGAGCTGTGTTTTCACCGGATCTACAGGATGCTTTGGTCCGTATAGCAGGTTTTATGGATCATATTACCAGAGCAGGTTTATTACCGGTAGCACCAGCCACTTCTCAGGCCGGAGGAGGTAATCAGACTCCTGCTACGCGCACTCCGGAGCCAGTAATTCCCCAGGCTCAAGATCCTGTGATTCAGCCAGTTGAGGCAGTTCGGCCTATTATTGCGACTCCGTCTAATGATGGCGCAGCCATGTCTGCTGATGCGTTGTGGAGATTGGACAGGTTTACCAAACTGTTCACTACCACATTCAGTGGCACTCCTTGAGAGGATCCACAGGACTTCCTATACAGCTGCCACGAAGTTCTCCGTACTATGGGTATTGTGGAGACAAATGGTGTGGATTTTGCTACTTTTCGGTTATCCGGTTCCGCCAAGACTTGGTGGAGAGATTATTGTCTAACCAGGCCAGCGGGATCGTCATCTTTGACTTGGGAGCAGTTTGCAGAATTATTCTTGGAGAAGTTCCTTCCAGCAACTCAGCGGGAGTTTATGCGCAGACAATTTGAGCGTCTTCATCAGGGTTCTATGTCTGTCACACAGCACGAGACTAGGTTCGTGGACCTGGCTCGTCATGCTGTTATCATACTTCCCACAAAGCGGGAGAGAGTGAGGAGGTTTATTGATGGCTTGAGTCAGCCAATTCGGCTACAGATGGCTATGGGTGCAGGAACTGAAATCACTTTTCAGGAGGCGGCTAATGCAGCCCGCCGGATAGAGATGGCTCTGTCACAGGGAGCGAGACATGGATCAGATAAGAGATCTCGTAATTCGGGTAGATTCAGTGGTACCTCGTCCGGAGATAGAGATTTTTATGATAGAGGCCATCCTCCTAGGCCTTATCAGTCAGCTCTTCAGGTTTCTCATGATGCTTCAGGTGATCGTAATTCTCAGCCACGCTACTCTGATCAGCAGCCTATTAGTGCACCACCACTTCGCCATTTTCAGCAGCCGAGAGCTTGTTTTACGTGCGGTGATCTTAGGCACATTGCAAGGTATTGCCCTCGAGCTTCTGACAGATCTCACCAGCAGGGTTCTCGTGCCATGATTCGGGCCCCAGTTCCCTCACAGCCTGCCCAGCCAGCTAGAGGCGGAGGTAGAGGACATAGAGGTGGAGGTAGAGGTCATAGAGGTGGAGCTCAGACCGATAAAGGTAGAGACCAGCCAACAGCTGATCGTCCTAGAGATACTGCTCAGGGTGGTGGGGCACAATCCCGATGTTATGCACTTCCCGCCAGACCAGAGGCTGAGTCTTCTGATGCCGTCATTACAGGTATTATTTTGGTTTGTGATAGAAAGGCATCAACATTATTTGACCCTGGGTCTACATATTCGTATGTGTCTTCCTATTTTGCACCATACTTGATTCAGCCCAGTGATCCACTGAGTGTTCCCGTTCATGTGTCTACACCAGTAGGCGACTCTATTGTGGTTGATCGAGTTCATCGGTCATGTATTATAGTAATTGAGGGTCTCGAGACCCGTGCTGATTTATTACTCCTAAATATGGTGGACTTCGATATTATACTAGGCATGGACTGGCTATCTCCGTATCATGCTATTTTAGATTGCCATGCCAAAACTGTGACTTTAGCCCTACCGAATTCGCCTCGTATAGAGTGGAAAGGAATTTCAGGTCATACTAGCCGTAATGTTATTTCTTATGTTAAAGCTCAGCGTATGGTTGTAAAAGGATGCTTGGCTTATTTGGCCTATGTCCGTGATACTAGTGCTGAGATTCCTTCTATTGACTCTGTGCCTGTGGTTCGCGAATTTCCTGAAGTATTTCCTTCAGACTTGCCAGGTATGCCGCCCGATAGGGACATTGATTTTTGCATTGACTTGGCTCCAGGCACTCAGCCCATTTCCATTCCCCCATACCGTATGGCTCCGCCATAATTAAAAGAATTGAAGGAACAGTTGCAGGATTTACTTGAAAAGGGTTTCATTAGACCCAGTGTTTCGCCGTGGGGTGCACCCGTATTATTTGTAAAGAAGAAAGATGGTTCGATGAGAATGTGCATTGACTATCGACAGTTAAACAAGGTGACTATCAAAAATAAATATCCACTTCCGCGAATTGATGATTTATTTGACCAGCTTCAGGGTGCCAAAGTATTTTCAAAGATAGATTTGAGATCTGGCTATCATCAGCTGAAGATTAGGGCATCTGATGTCCCTAAGACAGCGTTCCGCACTCGGTATGGACATTATGAATTTCTGGTCATGTCTTTTGGGTTGACAAATGCTCCAGCAGCTTTTATGGAATTAATGAATCGGGTGTTCCAACCATATCTAGACTTGTTTGTAATAGTCTTCATTGATGACATATTAATATATTCCCGCAGTCAGGAGGAGCATGCGCAACATCTCAGAGTGGCCTTGCAGATTCTGAGAGATAGCCAGCTATATGCGAAATTTTCAAAGTGTGAATTTTGGCTAAGTTCGGTTGCATTCCTGGGTCATATTGTGACGGCAGCAGGTATTCAGGTTGATCCGAAGAAAATTGAGGCAGTCAAGAACTGGCCTAGACCGATATCAGCCACAGATATTCGGAGTTTCTTGGGGTTAGCAGGTTATTATCGCCGATTCGTAGAAGGGTTTTCGTCTATTGCAACCCCACTGACCAGATTGACCCAGAAGGGTGTTCAATTTGAATGGTCCGATGAATGTGAGACGAGCTTTCAAAAGCTCAAGACAACCTTGACCACAGCACCGGTATTGGTTTTACCCACAGGTGTACGGGACCTTATACCGTTTATTGTGATGCTTCCCGTATTGGGCTTGGTGCAGTGTTAATGCAGGATGGCAAGGTTATTGCCTATGCTTCGAGGCAGTTGAAGATTCATGAGAAGAACTATCCAGTGCATGATCTAGAATTGGCGGCGATTATTCACGCATTGAAGATCTGGAGGCATTATTTGTATGGTGTAGCATGTGAAATATACACCGATCATAAGAGTCTTCAGTATTTGTTTAAGCAGAAAGAGTTGAATATGAGGCAGAGAAGGTGGCTAGAGTTGCTAAAAGACTATGATGTTACTATTTTATATCACCCAGGTAAGGCTAATGTGGTGGCCGATGCATTGAGTAGAAAGTCTGCCAGCATGGGTAGTCTTGCATATATTCCGGTCAGTCAGAGACCATTAGCTATAGATGTCCAGGCATTGGCCAACCGGTTCGTGAGATTAGATATTTCTGAGCCTAGCAGGGTGTTAGCCTGCACGGTCGCTCGTTCTTCCTTATTTGAGCGTATCCGTGAGAGGCAATTTGATGATCCTCATTTGCGTGAGTTGAGAGATACAATACAGCGGGGAGGTGCCACACAGGTAAATCTAGATGATGATGGGATATTGAAATTGCAGGGTCGAGTTTGTGTGCCCAATGTCGAAGGAATTCGAGAGTTAATCTTAGCGGAGGCCCACAGCTCACGGTATTCTATTCACCCAGGTGCCGCGAAGATGTACCAGGACTTACGTCAGCACTATTGGTGGCGCAGAATGAAGAAAGATATCGTTGCATATGTCGCTCGGTGTTTAAATTGTCAGCAGGTGAAATATGAGCACCAGAGACCTGGTGGTGTATTCCAGGAGGATTGAAATTCCCGAGTGGAAATGGGAGCGGATCACTATGGATTTCGTTACTGGACTTCCTTTGACTAGAAGGAAATTTGATGCTATTTGGGTCATTGTTGATAGGCTGACCAAGTCAGCACACTTTATTCCAGTATCTGTCTCCTACTCATCGGAGAGGTTAGCGGAGGTTTACATTAGGGAGATTGTTCGTCTCCATGGAGTGCCGGTATCTATTATCTCTGATCGGGGTACGCAGTTTACCTCGCGGTTCTGGAGAGCGGTCCAGCAGGAGTTAGGCACCCAGGTTCAGTTGAGTACAACATTTCATCCTCGGACGGATGGCCAGTCCGAGAGGACTATTCAGATTCTAGAAGACATGCCTTGAGCCTGTGTTATTGATTTCGGAGGCTCGTGGGATCAGTTTCTACCATTAGCAGAGTTCGCCTACAATAACAGCTACCAATCTAGCATCCAGATGGCTCCGTACGAGGCGTTGTATGGTAGGCGATGTCGATCACCGGTTGGATGGTTTGAACCGGGAGAGGCTCGGTTGTTAGGTACAGACTTAGTTCGGAGGCCTTAGATAAGGTCAAGACTATTCAGGAGAGATTGCGTTCAGCCTAGTCCAGGCAGAAGACTTATGCGGATCGTAAGGTTCGAGATGTAGATTTCATGGTCGGCGAACGAGTATTGCTCCGAGTGTCGCCTATGAAGGGTGTGATGAGGTTTGGGAAGAAGGGCAAGCTCAGCCCCAGGTATATTGGCCCATTTGAGATTCTAGACGAGTGGGAGGGGTGGCTTACAGATTAGCTTTGCCGCCTAGCTTATCAGCCGTGCATCCAGCTTTTTCATCTATCTATGCTTCGGAGATACCACGGCGATCCCACACATGTGTTAGACTTCGGTACCGTCCAATTGGACAATGATCTATCTTACGAGGAGGAGCCGGTAGCCATTCTAGACCGGCAAGTTCGACAGTTGAGGTCGAAGAGTCATCCTTCTGTGCGTGTTCAGTGGAGAGGTCAGCCTCCTGAGGCATCGACCTGGGAGTCCGAGTCTGATATGCGGAGCCGCTACCCACATTTGTTTCCTGACTCAGGTACTTCTTTTTTTTGTCCGTTCGAGGACGAACGGTTGTTTTAGAGGTGGAGATTGTGACGACCCAAAGGGTCATCACTTGTTTTATTAATCATTCCGAGCTTTGGAGGTCTTGAAAACCTCATTTATAGTTGCCTCGATTTGCGTGCACATTCCGGGCACAAAGCTGGAAAATATTTATGTTGAAATATGTGAACTATGTAAAAAAGTTGAAGAATTTTGATATTAATATTGATATGGTTGACTTTGGTCAACATTTTTGGTAAACGGACCCGGATCCGTGATTTGACTATTTTCAGAAAATCCGTAGAAAAATATGGAACTTGGGCATATGTCCGGAATTGAAATCCGAGGTCTAGAACCCCGGTAAAAGAATTTTTTCTGTTAAATTGTTTTCTGAAAATGTTTAAGGAAAATGAAACTGAATTTTGATTAAAAAGTACCGGTATCGGGCTCGTATTTTGGTTCCGACGCCCGGTACAGGTCATATATATTGGTTAAGCGCTTCCTGTAAAGTTTGGTTGAAAACGGACGTCGTTTGACGTGTTTCGGCCTTAAATTGGAAAGTTTGGAAATTATGGAATTTGAAAGAATTCTTGAGTTTTAAGGCTCAATTCAATGATTTTGATGTTATTTTGGCGATTTGATCGCTCGAGCAAGTTCGTATGATGTTATTGAGTTAGTGTGCATATTTGGTTGGGAGCCCCGAGGGCTCGGGTGAGTTTCGGATAGGTATCGGGGTGGTTTTGGACTTGGAAAAAAATTGCAGAAATTCTGCAGCAGGCATTTCCTCATCGCGTTCGCGATGCTTTGGTCGCGTTCGCGAAGAACATTTCATTCCTTCTTCGCGTTCACGTCATGTTGATCGCGTTCGCGATGCCCAGCATTTTCCTTCATCGCGATCGCGTACTCCTTCTCGCGTTCGCGCAAAGTAAATTGAACCAGTCATATTTTTCCTTTACGCGTTCGCGTGGCTTAGCCCGCGTTCGCGTAGGCCAAATTTGAAGCCCAGTATTTTCCTCTTCGCGTTCGCGACTCACCCTACGCGAACGCGATGGCCTGATATTTTCCTTCATCGCGAACGCGACCAGGGTGTCGCGAACGCGATGAACAAATTATTGCCCAGTGAATTTAATCCCAAAACAGAACACTTACGGGATTTTATCCCATTTTCACAAACTCTTTTTTTCTCCACAACTCCTTGGGCGATTTTGAGCAATTCTTCATCAAACTTCTTGGGTAAGTGATTCTTAACTCGTTTTCTTCATTTTCCATCAATATTATTTGAATTCCTAAGCCTAAATAGGTGTAAATGGGTAGAAAAATTGAGAATTGAGTATAGTAAGGGTTTTCAAAGAATTTGCGATCTAGACCTCGTTTTTGAGTCGAACTTAAGAACAGATTGTATATTTGAACTCATGGAAGATTGGGTGAACTTATTTTGGTTCGAAACTTGAGTTTCGATTATGTGGGCCCGGGGTCGATTTTTACTATTCCGGGCAGAATATTGTAAAAATCATATTTAGCAATATGAACTAGTTTGTTAAGTAGAATTGATGATATGAAATCAATTGTGTATAGATACGGTTGGATTGGAGTCAAATTCGAAAGGAAAAGGCATTGCTACGGATTGAATCGTTCGTGAACTTTCGAGGTAAGTGTTTGTTCTATCCTAGTTTGTAGGAATATGAATTTAGTTATGAATAAATTGTTGAATAAGAATTATTGGTGTTATACCGGTAATGAAGGTAAATTGTTGAAACTATTATAAATTATTGGTTTAAAAACCGGTAATTATAAATATTGTTGATATAGAGATTATTGGCTAAATGCCGGTAATATATATATATATTTATGAAATGGGATCGTGTGGTACGCCGACCACTTATATAATAAGAAATGGGATCGTGTGGTACGCCGACCACGAAGTAATTTAAATCTTGGCATTGGCCATAGTTGCCGGTAGCCTATTGATATATTTGGGAGCGGGTGGTACGCCTACCACAAGATATAATTATTGATATATTTGGGAGCGGGTGGTACGCCTACCACAAGATATAATTACTGATATATTGGGAGCGGGTGGTACGCCTACCACAAGATATAATTACTCTGATAGTTGGGAGCGGGTGGTACGCCTACCACGAGATATGAAATGAGAGAGGAATTGAGACATGAAAGTAAGATTTATTATGTTGATTAGATTATTCTGGATATCGTGAGTTATTGACTGTTATTTCAGAGCAGAGTATTTCCTTATAATGTATTATATATATATATGCCTATATTGCAACTGTACAGGTTTAGGTGGATCCGCCACATTGTCACACCTTCCTATTTACTACCCCTTTTTGTACCGATCCATTTGAAAAGATACTTTGGGTATACCTCAATGCTCAAATACCCGAGAAGGATATAATAACAAATAGGAAGGAGTTTTTCAAAATAAAGGACAATCGGTCCGGGATTTTTATATAATTATCAGAGTCGCCACTTGAGAAAATAATGGTGTCCCAAGTCACCGGTTAATATCGAATCCGAGGAAATTGACACTGTTATTACATTCCATGAAACATAAACCTAGGTAAGGAATTTTGTTAACCCGGGAGAAGGTGTTAGGCACTCCCAGATTCCGTGGTCTTAGCACGGTCTCTCAACCGTCGTTCTCGATCTTATATGACTTGTTATACATTTTTAGCAATAGGTATGTGTTTTTGACTTTAATATTTTAAGAATTGCGACGTCGCGAGAACGTATTTCGAGTCACACCGCAAACACTACGCCTGTGACTTTTTAATACATTTCGGCTTCGCTGGGATTTGGGACTTGAGTCGCACCAAGTGCACACTCGTATTTAAGGAAAGTATATTAAATCGTGCCTAAATAACGTCTAACGGCTTTTAAATCTATTGGGAGAGGCTATGGAATTTGCTATTAGCCTTCCCGAATCTATTATATATATTACTTCATTACTAAGGGGGCCCCACTATTTTGGTATCGTGTGAGGCTCATCCCGATTTAATTTTATAGTCCCAATCCTAAGATGTGTATACTATGTTTTTCTATTTATGTTTTTTCCTTAATCATTTTTACTTAACCGAATTTCTAGAAGAGTAAGTCCAGGCCTTTATTATTCCCATTGGTATTGGGCCTGGACTTCTGGATCTATACTTAACAGAATATCATATGTGTCCAAGTCTTAATGACCCAGATCAGACTTGGGCTTTTAGTCAATGGCCCAGTGAACTTTCGAATATAGTCCAGGCCCACGTCGTATATTAGGCCTAGACTAGATTGAAACAATAATAATGAAAACGAATAACTTATAACAAAAACAAACATCTTGAATTAATAATGAATTCAAATTACACTTTATTTGTCAAAGGAGAAAATCACTATACAAATCATCAATGTTAATTCTAAATCATAACTATCTAATGTACATGAGAATCGAATTAGTATACTGCTTTTTTACTTTATTTTCTAATAAAACATTTACACTAATATTCGAGTTTCCTATTAGCTAAGAGATTAAGAAGTGGTTTAACTATATAAAGCATGATTAAACTAACAGTTCAACTACTTACAAACAACATTCCGATTATCTGAAGCTAAAATGAGTTATTCACAGATGCACAGTTATACTACTGGTTTTACTACGAATTTAATTTGTTTGAAATCACAAAGTCAGTCTTCACCAAGTTATTACTTCATTTAGTTGTTTCGCTTTTAAGCTTACTCAATTCCAGCTATCAATCTCTAAATTAGATTACCTACGCGAGTTGATTGAAATTACTCCTATGAACTTACTATCATTGATCCATATTAGGGTTATCTAGCCCTGTTTAATGATTTTTACCTACTTGGCTAAGCGATCTAACTACTGCGACCACACTACTACTATTTTACTATCTATTACATTGTTTTCGTCTAGACTTTCATTTATACATACAGTGCTACACTAACGAATTACAAATTTAAACTAATGCTAGACAACTAATTAGAAAAAAACAAAATGTAGAAGATAATCAGAGATTTAAACTTGAACTTCATTTCAACAAGCTTCAAGTTACATAGCTGCGAACAGAGCGTGTACCTGATTCAACAAGATAAATCGATGAGTTCTAAGGGGAGCAGAAATAGGCACAGAAAATAACTCGACTGGCAATGCAACAGTGAAGATTTGAGTTCCAAATGAGCGAAAATAACACAGCAATCAACAATAGAAAACCCAGCAAAGACGAGCAGAAATCCCAAACAAACTCCAAACAACAATTTCAACTCGAAAACCAGAGAAAACTATTTGCTATTTCAGTGTATTTCACTCTATATCTATATGATTTCTCTCTGAATTTTTCTCTTCAAAAACCAGCCCTTAATTAGTCTTAGAAGGGGGTATTTATAGGTGAAAAGAGGTGAAATTTTTGGGGGGAAAAGATAGTGAATAATCCCATTTCTCTCCCCTCTTAATTTACCAAATCTTACACTTTGCACCCTAAATCTGCTACAAGATCCCTTCCAGCATGTGCTGGAAGGTTCTTTTTTATTCTATTTTGGGGCTTTTACTATGGTACCCCTACTTGTTATTATTGTTTACTGAATTACCTTTTCATTGAGACCATTATGCCCTTAAATCTCTGCAGAATTGCAGAAATCAGGAGCACAAATGTCTCATATATCCTTATATGCTCTATGTAATCTACTAATTTGCCATTTAATGTTCCTTATATGCCCTTAAAGGCATTGCTAAATTACCCGACCAACCTAGGTCAGTTTTTCAAGGTTTGAGCCCTTATTTAACTAGTGGTCGGTCTTTGTATTAGTATTTAAGGACTGGCCACATCAGACTTGAGAACTTATTTCAATTTTAACCACTTTGTTTCATTTTCTGTTAATTAAGCTGAATTGCAGGACTACCCTGCTTTTATTGCCCTATAAACCTATTTGAAATTTGACCAGTCCTTAATTTGGACTTGACTTTGCCATTTTAAGGCTCATTACTGAACACAGGCCTGGCTAAGACCTTTGCAGGTCTTGCACCTGTGATCATGGCTCAATCAGGGCCTTGGTAAGTCTAAACTTTCAGACTTAAACCAGTTTATTACACAACTAGCGCATTTAAGTGTTGGCCAGTGTGTGAGAGACCTAGCAGAGTAGGTCAATTGCAAAATTGACCACTCTTGGTCACTTATTTAACTTGTAGCCAATTTTTGTGATTTTCAATTTTAGCCTATTCTAAGACACTTAATGCATGTTTTCAAAGTTAACCACTTATGAGTCTTAATACTATTGCAGCTATAACCAATTCACCTAGGCATGATAGGCATTAACAGTGTTCATATTAACACAAAGCTATTACAAACATAGCCAGTTTCACCAATAATTGCACACATAGCCAATGAAATCAAATTTGTTCATCAATTAATCAAAACTCGGAGAAAAAGGTTGAGTATTGTTGAATCTCAATCAATTAGATTTACAAACTTAATTTTCATAACAAAGTGTCAATTAGTTATTAACAGGCTTAGTTAAAACTTCCTTATACTAAATGAACCACTGAAAACCCCAAATCACACTTAAGGTGTTCTTGGCATAAATACACATAAGTACAAACGCATAAAGCAGTAAAAGAAGAGATCATGGTTTGACAAGATTAAAGAATGATTAAGCTTAAACAAAAAGTTCTAACAGTTACCCTATAACAGAGTCGACATGGAAAACAAACAAAGAAAGCCCCTAATCTAAACATACGAGAAATGAAAGATATAAAAGATGAGAAGAAATCAGAACAAATGGAAGAGATTTCTCAAAGAACAAAACACTAAAACATGCAGTCTAACATTATACGAAGATAAACAAGATAAAAGAATAGGTCTTTAAACAGGAAAGAAAACAAACAAATTAATACTTCAAAGACTAAAATCCAAGTTCATGTGACTAACTAATCAGAAGAAGCATGTTAAACAAACATCAAATAACAAGAAATAACATGTAGAGAAGGTAAAGAAAGCAAACAGACAAGGGAGAGGGTACTTAGCTCGCAGGGACTGTCCCCTGAGTTTCCTATATTTTTCTTTTTTTTTTCTTCTTTTCTTTTTCAGTCTTCTTTTCTTTTCCTTTATTTTATTTTCTCTGGTTTTCTTTTTTTTTAGATTCAAGATTTCAGCTTTGAAGTCTTTTGTTTTGGGGTGGGTGTTATAGGTGGAAAAAGATGGGATTTTTGGGTAGTGGTTGGTTTGAGTCGCCGAAGTTAGGGTTCCGGCGACTATCTTTCGCATATTCGAGGAGATGGGGTGATATTCGAGGGAAGTGGTTTAGGTAGGGTGATAGATCAAGGGATGGGGGTTTTATGGTGTTGGTTTGGAGTCCGTTCTCATAAGTTTGGGTCATCGGAGATGAACTCCGATGACCGGAGTTTCAACAAAGGAACGGTTTCAGGGTTTTCTCGGAGTTTTGGTTATGGCTTGAGATGAGGAAGAAGATGAGAGAAGAAGAGGAAGAAGGGAGTGGTGGCCGGAGACCGCCATGGGAGGCGACCATCTCTATGGCCGGTTGACGTTGCAGAGGTGAAGAAGAAGAAGGTGAGAGGGAAATGGGCGGCAAGGGTTTGGGATAGTGTAATGGCCGGTCTCAATAGAGACAGGGGCCTTATATACTCGGGGACACTGATGATCTCCTGGCTGTTGGATCATTGATGATCAATAGACAGGGTTTGATTATTGCAAAACGGCAACGTTTCGATTCAAATGAGACCAATGCCCTCAACTGTTAGATCCAAAGCTTTGTACGGCTGAGATTAGATTTCAGAAATTAATTAACTAATTAATAATCAGCTAATTTTCTCAGCTGTTGGATTTGTCAGATGGACGGCTGAGATTGGCGTTACTCATTGAACTGGACCGGCTCTCTTTGGGCCAAATGCATTGGGCTATCATTCAGAATCAAATTGGCCCAATGTTATTATATTTTTTGTATTTTCTTGGGTTTTTAATTAATTTATGATAATTTCCTTTTGTATTATTTGAATTACTTAATTTCCTACCTTCACTAATTTTTTGACATTTTTTAGTAATTTTCTACTTTGTTTTTTAATTTCCGCTATTAATGTTATTTTTGTTGATTTTTCCTTAAACTAACTAATACATGTATTTCACCACACAAAATGTATCTAATTTCAAACAAGTCATGCAATTACACTCAAAAAATATTATTTATTTTTAATTTTGGAATTTTATTTGCCTAGTGCAAAAATCACATGCTCACAGCTGCCCCTCTTTGCTCGGGAACACGAAGTGTTTCAGTGCAAAGACAAGTGAGTAGTAATGAGAGATTTTTGCCTACTGGCATATTTCGTAAGAAGCATTTTTGAAAACCTTTTGACCGCACCCTGCTTTAGAGGTTGCCTACATATCCTGGGCTAAATAGGAATCAAGTTAGTGTAGTTCGGGAAGGTCTGGCAGTTAAAAACTACCAGACTTACTGTTGCATTGACACTGTTAAGACTTGCTGACCTACTCTTTATTACACCAGGGGTAAAATGTAAAACGAAGAAGCTATTCTAAGCTAAAATTCTACGAGTTACAATTGCTCCTATCTATCTTCTTGTTTCTTTATTCTTCTTTGTCTCTTTTTCCTTGATTTTCTGTGATGCTGACTTTCTTTTTTTGTTGATTTTCTTTTCCTTGCTTCCCCTTCTCTTTTGATTTTCGATGGTACTTCTTGCCTTCAAACCGATACCTGCTCAAAACAAAACAAAAACAACAAATTTTTCCTTCTGTCCCAGTATGGGCTTTTCAATGTTAAGGTCACAAACTGAAATTGCAAAAATTTGCAGAAAAGTATTCCCTTATTTTCCAAGTGGGCGCCAGAACAGAAATTAAAATTGCAGAAATGTATTCCCTTGTTTTCCACGTGGGCACCTGAACATAAATTAAAATTGTCGAAATGTATTCCGTTGTTTTCCAGGTGGGCGCATGAACAGAAATTAAAATTGCAGAAATGTATTCCCTTATTTTCCAGGTGGGCGCCTGAACAAAAATTAAAATTTCATAAAAGTATTCCCTTATTATACATGTGGGCGCCTGATACATGAAATGCGAATGTAGAAAAGTATTCCCTTGTTATCCAGGTGGGCGCCTGATGCAACAAATGCAAATGCAGAAAAGTATTCCCTTGTTTTCCAAGTGGGCGCCTGAACAGAAATTAATATTGCAGAAAAGTATTCCCTTGTTATCCAGGTGGGCGCCTCATGCATGAAATGCGAATGCAGAAAAGTATTCCCTTGTTATCCAGGTGGGCGCCTGATGCATGAAATGCGAATGCAGAAAAGTATTCCCTTGTTATCCAGGTGGGCGCCTGATGCATGAAATGCGAATGTAGAAAAGTATTCCCTTGTTATCCAGGTGGGCGCCTGATGCATAAAATGCGAATGCAGAAAAGTATTCCCTTGTTATCCAGGTGGGTTCCTGAGGCATGAAATGTGAATGCAGAAAAATATTCCCTCGGTTATAACTGAGGTATGGATTTAAAAGCTGATACCTCCTCGCTGTTTTTTGTATTTTCCTGATTGATTGATTTTCATCCGTGGATTCCTCCACTTATTGATGAACTTTCTTTTTAATGTTTTCTATTTTCCACATTGGTCACATTCACTTTAAAGTGATTAGTGACGATTTGTTCCTGTCTAAATTACAAAAACAAAACTTATTAGATATAAGCTGCTAGCAACTGGCATCTGCCGCTCCTGCCTCTTATTGCTTTCCCTCTTTCATTTTCTTCCGCTGTGCGGTCTCTCAGCTGACTATCTTTTGTAAGCTCTTTTTGTATTTTCTTGTTTTTCACTTTTTGTTTTCTTTTCTTTTGGCTCTATTTGCCAAACTCCTTTATTTCTTTTCAACTTTTTCTTTTCTTTCCTTTCTGATCTAGTGTTATTTCAGCTCTTATCATCAGCAACTGGTAGTTAGCTTTCAAAGGACAAACAATGAAATGCAGAAAAAGGATAAGGGTATTTTGGAGAAGTGATAGAACTTATCTGGGTATGTCGGCTGATTCCGTTGACCATGCCATCTATTTAAACTCCGACCCAGTTCGTTCAATCCATTATTCTGACTCCAAATTTCTTACAACCCAAACCGACTCTATTTTTTGTTGTTTTTCCTCTTTTTTATAATAAACCTCGCAATCGCCTTATGGTGCCATGAAAGGTTTTCACCAATAAGACTCTCTCATTTATTCTCTCTCATCCTCACAGTTGCCTTGCAGTGCCGTTAAAGGTTTTCACTGACAAGACTCTCTCATTTTTATTTCTCTCAATCTCACAGTTGCCCCACGGTGCCGGTTAAGGTTTTCACCGATGAGACTCTCTCATTTTTTGATTTTTTCATTTTTCCTTTTGTCTTTTGTTTTTCAGCACCACTGATGTTGTTCAATGTACCGATCTTCCTTTATTCTCATTGCATTTTGTTATTTTCTTGAAATTGATTAGAAGGTCTTTCTTTGGACTGCAACATGGCTTTTGGATGGGTTTAGAAAGAAACGTATAAAAGGCTCAAAACTTACGGGGGTTTAAAAATATTTACAACTCTCGAAAACATAAAATTTAACTTCTGCCCAAGTTTCAATATGTGGGGGATTTTTGGATTTTTCCTTTATTGTGACTGAACCTCAGTGAGGCTGCCTACGTACCCTTTCGTGATCAAGTCAAACGTAGTTCAGACTACGCCATCAATTTATGAATTTCTTTTGACTTTTTCCCGATTTCTTTATCTTTTTCTTTTGTTTGCATTTGCTTTTTCTCTTTTTTTTTCTTTTTCTTTCCATTTTCTATTTTTCTTCATTTTTTCTTTATTTGCTACTTTTCTTTTTGTGTCATAAGCAATTCCGAGAGAGGGGTATGAAAGAATATATCGAACACGGCTCAAAGGGGATGTCAATGGATAAAGTGTTTGTATAGAGAATAAAATGCCTTCATCATTTCAATTCCAAAATCACAACAAGATACAATCATACAATTGAAAAAGGAATCATACATAGTATCTTTTGACCGCATCTGAATTGATAGCAGTCTCTACGCATTTTCCTTCAATGTCTGTCAAATATAATGCCCCATTGGACAACACCCGTGATACCATAAATGGCCACTGCCAGTTTGACGCGAATTTGCCCTTTGCTTCAGCCCAATGTAGTAAGATACGCCTCAATACAAGTTGTCCAACTTCAAACTTCCGAGGACGCACCTTCTTATTATATGGTCTGGCCATTCTTTGTTGATACAATTGCCCGTGGCAAACTGCTGCCAACCTATTCTCGTCAATCAGATTTAATTATTCTAGTCGGGCTTTTACCCATTCCTCGTCATCTATCCCAGCTTCAGCTATGATTCGAAATGATGGTATCTCAATTTTCGCGGGTATAACAGCCTCTGTCCCATACACCAATGAATAGGGTATGGCGCCGATAGAAGTGCGCACTGTTGTGCGATAACCCATAAGAGCAAAAGGTAATTTCTCGTTCCATTATCCGGACTCCTCCACCATTTTCCTAAGGATCTTCTTTATATTCTTGTTTGCAGCCTTCTACTGCCCCATTTGCCTTTGGCCTATATGGTGTAGACTTACGATGTAGGATCTTAAATCTCTGGCAAGCTTCCGCCATGAGGTGACTGTTCAGATTGGCCCCATTATCTATGATGATGACTTTGGTAATTCCGAATCGGCATATAATATTTTCATGCACAAAATCCACCACAGCTTTCTTCGTCACCGCCTTGAATGTCTTTGCCTCCACCCACTTAGTAAAGTAATCAATCGCGACCAAAATGAATCTATGTCCGTTAGAAGCTGCAGGCTCTATTGGTCAAATAACATCCATGCCCCAGGCGACAAACCGATTAAATCTCAATGTACTTGGCATTGGTGGAATTTCCTCACATACCTGATATAGTCCCGCTCCATGGTGAGCCAATAGTACCCGGCTCTCAGAATCTTCTTTGCTAAGTTATACCCGCTCATGTGGGGTCCACAAGCTCCAGCGTGCACCTCAGTCATAATCTTATCCGCTTGTTGCGCATCCACACATCTCAACAATCCCAGGTCTGGTGTTCTTTTATATATAATTCCTCCACTGAGGAAGAAGCCATTCGTTAAGCGTCTTACAGCTCTCTTCTGATCTTCGGTGGCTTGTTTTGGGTTTTTTCCTGTCTTCATGTATTCGTTGATGTCGTGATACCATGGTTCTCCATCCAACTCTCCTTCCACAGCAAAATAGTAAGCATTCTGATCATATACATGTATCTGAAGTGGATCTATATAGGCTTTGTCCGGATGATGCAACATAGAGGATAATGTGGCCAGAGCATCCGCAACTTCATTGTGCATTCTTGGGATATGTTTGAACTCTATGGATTGGAATCTTTGGGATAATTCATGTAGACAATGCCGATAAGGTATCAATTTCAAATCTCTTGTCTCCCATTCTCCCTGAATTTGATGTATCAAAAGATCCGAGTCACCCATGACCAAAATCTCTTGAACACCCATATCTATTGCCATCCTCAATCCCAATATACACGCCTCGTATTCGGCCATATTGTTGGTACAGAAAAATTGAACCTGAGCGGTAATGGGATAGTGTTGGCTCGTTTCTTAAATAAGCACTGCTCCAATACCAACTCCTTTACTGTTGACGTCTCTATCGAAATACATCTTCTATCCTGGCTTTTCACTTCGTTCTATTTCTTCGACATTCATTGCCTCCTCATCTGGAAAATATGTTTTTAGTGGCTCATACTCATCATCCACTATATTCTCTGCCAAGTGATCTGCAACTGCCTGTGCCTTTATCGCCGTTCGAGTTACATAAATGATGTCAAATTCTGTGAGCAGAATCTGCTATTTAGCAAGTCTTCCTGTTAGGCACGGGCTTCTTGAATATATACTTCAGAGGATCTAACTGTGATATCAGATATGTGGTGTATGCTGACAAATAGTGCTTCATTTTCTGAGCCACCCAGGTCAATGCACAACATGTTCTCTCTAGCTGAGTATATTTTACCTCGTAAGATGTGAACTTCTTTCTAAGGTAATATATAGCTTGCTCTTTCTTGCCCGTTTCATCGTGCTGTCCCAGCACACAGCCAAAAGAATTATCAAGCACTGTCAGATATAAGATCAAAGGTCTCCCCGGCTCCGGAGGAACTAACACTGGAGGATTTGCCAAATATTCTTTGATTTTATCGAAGGCTTCCTGACATTCATCGGTCCATTTCACTGCTGCATCTTTCTTTAGCAACTTGAAGATAGGCTTACGTGTTGAAGTCAACTGAGCGATGAAATGGCTAATATAATTCAACCTTCCTAGTAAGCTCATTACTTCCTTCTTATTCTTCGGCGGAGGCAAACTATGGATGGCTTTTATCTTTGATAGATCTAGTTCAATGCCTCGCCGACTTACTATAAATCCCAATAGCTTCCCTGAGGGTACTCCAAAAGTGCATTTCGCAGGATTGAGTTTAAGATTGTACCTTCGAAGTCTTTGGAAAAACTTCCTCAAGTCCCTCACATGATCATGTTGCTTCTTGGACTTTATGATGACGTCGTCCACATACACTTCAATTTCTCGATGAATCATTTCATAGAACATTGTGGTCATTGCCCTCATATAAGTAGCTTCGGCATTCTTTAATCCAAACGGCATCACTCTATAGTAGTATGTTCCCCAAGGCATAATAAAAGCAGTGTTCTCCGTATCTTCTTCATCCATTAGAATCTGGTGATAACACGCATAGCAATCTACGAAAGAGCCAATTTCATGCTTGGCGCAATTGTCGATTAGTATGTGGATATTTGGCAATGGGAAATCATCCTTTGGACTGGCTTTGTTGAGGTCTCTGTAATCAACACACACCCTGGTTTTTCTATCTTTCTTTGGAACTGGCACGACATTTGCTAACCAGGTGGGGTACTTAGTAACTCGTATGACCTTTGCCTCAAACTGCTTATTCACCTCTTCTTTTATCTTCACGCTGATGTCCGTTTTGAACTTTCTCAACTTTTTCTTTACCGGCCGGCATTCAGGATAGATAGGCAACTTATGTACCACCAAATCGGTGCTATGTCCGGGCATGTCATCATAGGACCAGGCAAAGATGTCCTTGAATTCGTGCAGCAACTTTATTAACTCTTCCCTGAGGGAGGCTTCTAAGTGTACACTGATTTTTGTCTCCTGGACATTATCCTCACTCCCCAAATTGATAGATTCTGTCTCATTCATGTTTGGTTTGGGTTTTTCCTCATATTGATTCAAGTCTTTACTTATTTCCTCCAGTATTTCTTCATCCTCATATTCTACCTCACTCTCATTCTCAATTTCTTGTATAATAATTCGATTGTCAGAACTGGGCTGGGAATCCTTCATGCATGACATATCATCAGAATCAACACATATTGAACTGTACAAAAGGAAGAAAAATGAAAAATAAATAAAAATAAGGCAAAAAATGAAGAAAGAAGAAGAAACTGCATTTCATTCATATTTCAAAAGATGAATAAAGATTGGGTACATTTTGATTTCAATGGGCTGGGGACTACAAAAATAAAATGGCTTTTGGGAAATGATGATATATTTCGAAAGCTAACTACCAAGACTCCTTCCTGATTGGGAAAGGAGTGGCTTCCTAATTATTGAGTGCAACATTAGACCCCACGAACTGAATATCTATCTTGCTGGTACCCTCTCCTATCTCCACCATGTTCATGTCCCCAAATAACATTTCAAACCTCGCCAGGAGATCCGCATCAGGTCTAGTCTCTGCATACCTCGACGCAGCAGATGTCAGATGTTGTGTTGTACCAGGCTTGGCGAAGGTGTCGGACAGTTTTGGGACTGGTTTAGAAAGGGTCCAATTCTTCTTTTTGGTTCTTTTGGCTTTGTGGATGTCGGCGTGGGTAGGTTTGAAGCCCAAGCCAAAGGTGTCGTTGTTTACTGGTAGATGGACAGGTTGAGTTATTCCCTACAAGGCTATTCCTAGACCTTTTCCCGGTGTAAATCTATTCTTGATCATCTCTTTGGCTACCATCACAGCGGCATGTGCCACTGTAGGGATTGGCAAGCTGTCTCCTTTTGCTATCTTGTTCACCATCACGGTGTCTGTCACCTAGTACACCCAGGGACCCTTGTCCCCATCTGCTTCCTCGAAGGGCATTATGGCATTGCAAGCGTCTTCCTCTCCATGCACTATAATTTCTTGTTGCTCTCATTCGAACTTTACCATTTGGTGCAAGGATGATGGTACGGCCTTAGCTGCATGGATTCATGGCCGACCCAGCAATAGATTATAGGACACAGTGTTGTCTAACACCTAAAATTCCATGGTAAAGTCTACCGGCCCAATGGTGACCTCCAAAATGATATCTCCCAAAGTATTTTTGCTTCCTTCGTCAAATTCCGCCGGATTCTGTCAGGATTAATCTTTAGCTTTCCGCGAGTCGAAAGTGGACAAATGTTTGCACTCGACCTATTCTCTATTAAAACCCGAATCACCACTGATTCCTCACTTTGTACGGTAAGATAGAGTGCCTTGTTATGTTCAGTCCCTTCAACAGGCAATTCATTGTCTGAGAATGTTATCTTGTTCGACTCAAAAGTCTTATTGGTAATCTTCTCCATATGGCAGACTGAGATTTTTTCGGGGACATGTTCCTCATTCAATATCTTTAACAATGCCTTTATGTGTTCCTCTGAGTGAATTAATAATGAAAGCAATGAGATTTGTGCAGGCGTCTTTCTCAGTTGTTCTACTATCGAGTAGTCTTGAGATTTTATCTTCTTCAGAAATTCTTCTACTTCTTCTTCAGAGATGGGCTTCTTCACATGACTCTCCTTTACCACCTTCATTTTTCTTAACTCTTCCGAGGCAAAGCACTGCCCGGAACGAGTGAGGCCGTGTGTCTCATTGACCTCTCTTGTAAATTTTTTTCCTTTGTACACCACTGCAACCTTGTTGAAGTGCCGAGGTATGGCTTTAGTATCAATCACCAGCATTTGCACCACTGGCTTTATGATCACTGGTTCTATGCATGCTCATTTTACTGTCAACAATGGCTTAACCCCTGGCACCACAATTTTCAAAAGTTTCAACCATTGGCGGCTTTTCCACTGGTACTTCTACTGTCGCTTTCTCTTTCTCAACTTCTTTCTCCACTTTGTTGTTGGCTTTTATCATCATAACTGATTGGGACGGCTTCCTGCTGCTCTCTTCTTGTTCTAACTCTATCATGTGTGTCTCATGATGAGTCGGCAATGGATTCTGACTAATGTTTGGAATCTCTAGAGCATGTACCTCAATCCTCCTATTGTCAATGATCTCCTGTATAGCAGTTTTCAAGTGCTAACACTTTTCAGCATCGTGACCCGGTTCCCATGAGCAGTATTCACACCTGACTGACTGGTCAATGTTTCTGGGAGGTGGGTTTGGCAGTTTTGGTTCAATTGGATTTAGCATCCCCAATTCTTTCAATCAATGATAGACGCTGGTGTAAGACTCCCCCAATGGGGTGAATGTTTTCTTCGTTTGGGCTCTGTTTCTCATCTCTGGATCAAGTTGGAAGTTGGGTCTATTTGGATTATTGTAAGCTCTGGAATGAGGGTAGGTGTTCTGTGTATGATAGACATTTTGTGGGACCTAGGCTCGCCATACATGAGGGGGTCATGGGTAAGGTTGGGCTTGTGGAATGGAGTAGTGTGGGGTAGTGGGTGGATAATATTGTGGATGTGGGTTGTAAGGTGCTGGCGGGTATGGTTGGTATGGGCGAGGTGGGTGATGGTATATGCTTTGGCTTCCATGGTTTACTTTCCACAACCGAAACCTCTTCTTTTTTCTTATTTCCAATAGATCCTCTATTCCCTGTCTGTATAGCCTGATTCGTGGCCTTGATAGCAGAAAAGCTCATGATTTTGTTGGTTTTCAACCCTTCTTCTACAAAACTCCCCATTTTCACTACATCATTGAAATTCTTACCAATAGCCGACACCAAATGGCCATAGTAAGTAGGCTCTAAGGCCTGCAAAAAAGAATCTACTATTTCAGTATCCTTCATAGGCGGATCCACTCGCGCCGCTTGTTCTCTCCATCTAAAGCCGTATTCCCGAAAGCTTTCACCGGGCTTCTTCTCCATATTGATAAGCGACAGCCTGTCTGGTATTATCTCTAAGTTGTACTGGAAGTGGTTGGTAAATGATTGCGCTAGATCATCCCAGATGAATCTTCTAGTGTGGTCCTGACGTGTATAACACTCCAGCGCAGAACCGCTCAAACTCTGGCTAAAGTACGCCATGAAAAGTTCATCTTTCCTTCCTGCACCACGCATCTTGCTGAAATATCCCCTGAGATGGGCTACAGGGTCCCCATGTCCATCGTACATGTCAAATTTAAGTAGCTTGAACCCAACCGGGAGTTGTACCTCTAGGAACAGACATAAATCTTGTATGCTACGCTCACTTGACCTCCTAGCCCTTGTATGTTACAGAAGGACTGTTCTAAACTCCTCATCTTCCTGGCCATTTCCTCCTGTTCCAAGTTCTTGACGGGATTTTCTTCAGTTGTCTCCATCAATAGGGTATAAGATTCATGCTGCCTAAACGTCAGCTCCGGCGGATAATAGTGGGCATCTTGCACATGGAACACTGGTTCACTTGACGACTTATGCAGAGCAACAGGTGGAGGTTCCACATACACTGGGGCAACCTGTGGTGGCTGGGGTGGAATCTGTTTGGACAGTGGTGGTGGTGCTTGAGAAGTGGAGGCGTAGTAGTGGTGGTAATCTGGATACGTGGATGATGAGTTCATGGTGGGTGGCTCTGGATTAGGATTGACAGGAGGGACATATGCTGGGTTAGCGGGATATGCAGGTAAGGGTTGACCACTGGACTAAGCTTGGTGCATCTCTGACATCTGCTGCTTGAGCTTATACATTTCCTCCTTTATCCCTACTACATCCACGACCTCCTCTTTTTGCACAGGGTCCATGATAGTCCGTTCAATTTCTTGAGAAATAGCCTTTGTCATAGTCTTAGATCGTGTGTTGTAATGATGATTTGCCAGAGTACCAGTTGCCAGCTGAAATCTGTTTCCTCATAAACAAAACACTTGTTAATAGTTAGTACTTAAAATGATAAGATGCAACGATTTGAAAAAATCACAACTTTTGCTTTTGATCGTCATGCATCATCCCGGCATTTATTCCATTTAGAACCAACATCGTCCTTTTTACTTTCTTTCTTTTTCTCTTTCTCTTTTTCTTTCTTTCTCTTTTTTTTTCTTTTCTTCTTTTCCTTTCTCTCTTTTTTCTTTCTTTTCATTTTTCATTTTCTTTTCCTCTCTTTTCTATCTCCTTCTTCTTTTCTTTATTGATTTTCGTTCCTATTTATTTACCTATCATACAAACAATTGATATAAAGCGAAAAAGGATTAGCAACAACTTTTGATTTTTCATTGATATTCAAAAACACCGATCTACAATATGGTATTATGCTACTAATGCAAAAAGAAATATGAATACAAAATACATGCCCTATGAATACATTAATGCTCCTAGTGCCCGCGAGACATCATTCTGTCTTGCCGCGGGCCTATATGTTAATCCACTTTGGAGCCTATCTTGGTCGGACATGACTTTCTTCACAAAGAATTTCACAGCTGATACAAATGTTGTTCGGGACATGTCTTCACACAGTTCACACTTTCGGGTAATATACTGAGCAATATGAACAATTCTCTCTCGAACGACCCCTTTCTCTTGAAGTAACCGGCTATTCTGTTCGGTGCGAGCATCTAAGGTGTGTTGATTCTCCTTCTGCAGTTGTTGTAGCTTGAACTCTAACTGAGACATAGTCGTGTAACAATGCTCTTTTTCTTCTTCAAATTCTTTGATGATCTTGTTACTCTTGACAGTGGCTGTGATGATTTTCTTTCTCAGACGAGCTACCTCAACCTCATGTTTGTCCCTCAGTTGGTGAACCAACCTAGATCTTTCCTCGGCGTCTTAGGCCAGTTGCTTCCGCACCCTAACTAACTCCTTTTCTACTTTGTCCAAATAGAAGCTGTAGTCATTCACTTTGCGTCGAAGATTTTCAATTAATTTCTCATCTCGGGCTAAGCGAACAGGGGTCTCGGATGCAATTTTCATTTTAGCAACCTGAGCCTTTACGATTTCATTCTCCTTTTTAGCTGCTTCTTATCTCCTTCATCAGATGCTGCCTGTAAACCGCTCTCAAACTGGAGATCTCGCAACTGCTTTTCTAGCAAGCTGATTTTGGCCTTATACTCGTTTTCTTTGGCCGCCCAATTTCTATTTTCCTTAGACTGCTCTGCCAAATCTTGAAAGTGAGGTCTTTTCGATGGTCTATCATGCTCAATACCCCGTCGATACCATGTAGCGTACCCTGACGATACTTCTCCCCGAGCTCTGTTCTCTACATAAGTTTCTACCTTCAAATTCTGACACTCATTCCAAATCTGTCGGACCTTTGCTTCCGGGAATTGCCCGTCCGGACTAATCTCTATTACTTGCAAACGGAGGTCCCCATCCTTTGGTATAACTTGACATCTTCCAAGCTGTCGTAGGACCCTGTATGGGGCATAAGGCTGGATACTTTTCAAACCCATGATCAAGAAGTGTGACCCTTCCGTCGGCATGTAAATCACCTCGTCGAGGGGCAACCATCCGTACGCCCAATCGATTTGGCTATCGGTCAACGATCATTGATAATAGGTAAATTTGACTATAATTATGCCCTAAATAATCACACTTTGTTATGGTATTTATGTTGTTTATGAGGACAAAATGCTTTGATTAGTGTTTGTTTATGTGTTATATGTACATGCGATACAATGGATGCTAAGAAGAGCTATTTTGGAGTCATATGTTGATGAAAAAGCCAAGAAAAGAGCTAAAGTGAAAAGAGCTGGAAGAAGCAGAGAAAAATCCGCAGGACTGTTCCTCCGCGGTTCATTTGCGGTCGCGGATGAATCGCGAATAGTGAGGCTTTCTGAAGTTTTGTTGTTCGTGGTCAGCTCGCGGCCGCGAACCAACCGCGGAAGGCGACGCACAGTTCTCCTAATTGGACTCAAACTTAGTTTTTTAGCCCTAAAACCTCTATATAAACTCCTAGTTTGCCCAATAGAGGCATGTTGTCTTTATTTCACTATTTTTGCAAGATATTTAGTAAGAGAGAATCCTCTCAACTCCTTCTTTTATTTTATATCAAGTATTTCTTTGTGATTTCAATTATTATTCTTGTTTCTTTAAGCATGAGTAGCTAAATCCTTTTTTAATGTTTTGATGGAATCCCTTATCGTTATGCTCATACAAATTGTTAATATATTCTATCAATCATGAACGCTATGTGTATTGTAACCCTCTCCCGAGCAATTACAATAATTTACTAGTGCACTCTCCCGAGCTACCCTAGCTAGCTTTAATTTGAATAGTTCACTTAAGATTGCACCCAAGACTTCGTTATTCCTAACCCCGTCTTTACGGCTAAAGTTATAGATTCCTCCAATAACCTAGGTGTGGTGTTATTCAACAATATACCTAAATATGCACTCTTTTCCAAGTTATGCACACTAAATAGGCACAGCTAATTGGGGATCCTACCAATTAACTACAACAAGAATGAAGTTGAACAAATAGAAATCTAAGTCACAATTTGTAATCACATAAACGATAAGTTCATCACCCAATAGGTTCCATCAAAACCTTAAAAAAGGATTTAGCTACTCATGCTTAAAGAAACAAGAATAATAATTGAAATCATAAAGAAATACTTGATATAAAATAAAGAGAAGGAGTTGAGAGGATTCTCTCTTACTAAATATCTTGCAAAAGTAGTGAAATAAAGACATCATACCTCTATTGGGCAAACTAGGAGTTTATATTGAGGTTTTAGGGATAAAAAACTAAGTTTGAGTCCAATTAGGAGAATTGTGGGTCGCCTTCCGCGGTTGGTTCCCGTCCGCGAGCTGACAGCGAACAGCAAAACTTCAGAAAGCCTCATTATTCGCGGTTCATCCGCGACCGCAAATGAACCGCGGAGGAACAGTCCTGCGGATTTTTCTCTGCTTCTTCCAGCTCTTTTCACTTTAGCTCTTTTCTTGGCCTTTTCATCAACATATGACTCCAAAATAGCTCTTCTTAGCATCCATTGTATCGCATGTACCTATAACACATAAACAAACACTAATCAAAGCATTTTGTCCTCATAAACAACATAAATACCATAACAAAGTGTGATTATTTAGGGCATAATTATAGTCAAATTCACCTATTATCAATAGCCCACACTTAAACCTTTGCTCGTCCTCAAGCAACCTTAATCACACTTTAGGCCAATTTTAAAAAGTTGTCTCCCACCAAAATATATCACAAAAGATATTATTCTGAACAACCTAAGATATGCACAATCTTTACCTAACCGTAAACTCTCATGCCGACACATTATTACTTACTCTACTTATTACCAAAAAACTTGCAAATTTACCTTCTTCCTCTTGAATTACATGCCCTCACAAAATTTATTGCGAGAAGTTCCCACGCATTAACAATTCAAAAACATGGAACTTATAAATATCAGAAAAATTCACTCACTCTCAACAAAGAACATTTATATGCATACAGACACACCATAGGCTTGCCCCTAGTGTAATACTGCACTAATCAAGTTATTCAATCATAGATGAAGAGGTCTTTAAGGGTTGTAATGTTGGCTATGCGACGGGTAGGATACTTTTGGTTATAGTGACTAGCCTCCCTAAGCACTTTTCTTTTCCTTTTCACAACTTCCCTTTTAGTTTTCTTCCTTATGTCTCCCATAAACATTACTTCACCTTTATTTACTTTTACTCCCCACTTTTCTTTTGTTGATGTAACTGGCCTTTAAAAAAAATTTATATATTCATTGATATAGCTCTTTGTCTCACTGCTTTGCAACATTATTTTGGACCAGTTCACTATTTTCTACCATTAATTCTTGATTTTATCTTTTTCACTTTCCCTTCACCCCACACTTAAACTTTTGCATACTCATTACAATACAAGTGCTTCTAGAAGGTAAAGTAGAACATTATACATATTTGATGAACATTCAAGGGTTATCAAAGAATAGGCTTTTAGGCTCAAAAGGGTTAACTAAGATATAATGTACGGGTGAACTCATGTCTATTGGTATATGGGGTTACACAAAGAAATGCCTCTATCCTTTCTACAACTAAACAACTTCTATTTCACCTTGCAAACACATAGGGCAAGTTCTAGGCATCATGTAAAGCATACAATGTAAGTAAAACCTCACACACACATGGCATGCAACTCATTTGGAATCCGATTTATCTACAAAGTCCTATCGATGTTCATGCAAGCATTATTGTATAGTTTAAGGCATATTGAGATTCTACAGTCAAGCATAGAAGATAGATTCTCAAGTTCAATTTACATTTTTGCTAATGTGCATATTCGGGGTTACATGTTGCCCTTTTTCCTCTAATCCTAAGAAAAGAAAAATCTACCTAACCCGGTTCAAATAAAAACCCTTGGAAAAGAACCGTGGTCAAAAGAGAAAACAAGGGGGAGATGATACACTACCTATAAAAAGAAAATAAAAGAAAGAAAAATTCCTATGTGGACTACTTCCCTCAAAATTACTTGTCCTAAATAGTCCGTCATCAGGAAGAGTCCTCTACTCATATTTTTGAATTTTTTTAAAATTTTATGATTTTTTTGGATTTTTTATTATTTTATATTAACTACTGCAACTAATATATACATTATGTACAAGATAAATCACCCACCCCACACTTAAAAATATGTCATGTCCCCATGACATAAATAAAAATAAAGCATAATAGGGGCAAGAAAACTTACCTGAGACTCACTCGGAGTCAGAGACGGTGGATGGGTCGACATGACATGCTCGTCCAAGTGCTCTAAGCCATGCCATAAACCTTCTTTCTAACCGGGCTTGCCTTGTAGACATAGCGTCTAGTCGTGTGTGCAAGCCATCAACAGAGGTCCGCAGATCAGCAACCTCCTCCTCCATGGACCAATGCATAGGTCGTGAGGACTCGGACCTCGACATACTTACTCCACGAGGAACAGGCCTAGAAGGTCCGGCTGAATCCGTGGAGTGCCTGGCCCGGGCAACCGGTACAGGATCGTCCTCCTCATCCAAGTCAATTGGGGTTGTGTTTTTGTACTAGCTCACCATCAGTTGCAGTTACTGAGGTCCGATGGAGGAGACACAGTGTAGTGACCAGAGATGGGTAATAAAACCCCTTGGCAGTGAGGGATCCCCTCAATACCATCTCATCACTAACTAAGCGGGCGATATCAACTTCCCGATGTGTTACAAAACACCAAGTTAAAAGTGCCCTATTAAAGTTAACATCTATGGTGTTGCTCGAGGGCAAGATACAGTTGCATATTATAGAGAACCAACATTTGGCTGTGTGTGTAAAGCAGTTAGAGTGCAGAGTCTTATTTCTAATCCACAAAAGGATGTCGTCTACACATAAGGCCTCGATTAGCATGTCCCATGTGACATCTGGCCTATCATGGTAATAGTCGACATCACTAGTGTGCATTGGCAATCTAAGTATCTGCCTAATAGTAGGAATATGGGCATCGACATGCTTACCTCTGACGAATACCCTTCTGACCATAGCGTAAGGAGCATTGGCGTAGAATTCCTAGACAAGCATCTTGTTCACATTAGGAGGTGAGTCAAAGAGGAACTCCATCTCGCACCTGTGAATCTCATCATATATTTCAGGCTTCTCCGAGCGGATAGCTATCTGGTCAACTTCTACCTCTTGGAGCCATTTCTTGACCGCCTTAATGTGAAATCCATTCTCCGCTTCTTCGCAAGCAAACCTGGACTCATCATAAGTCAGTTGCCTTGAAGAGCTAGCACCATGTCGAGATCGTTTTGTGGCCATGATCCTGCACAAATAAGATAGCCAAAAATTTTGTAAATCGTTAGTCATCGGAAGGCTACTCAGACTTCGCCATCTGTGAAATATCACAATTGATAATTTTTCGTGCAATAACCTCATACTCCTATACTTAGTTTCTTTATATAACTATTTTACACATGCCTATTCAAGCACCCCACACTTAATTATTTGAACACTTCTAACATTACCCAATCGACTTAATCCATCCCCAATAAAATATACAATAACCAATTCATGAGTTGGGTATTATGTCTCCTAAAACTACATTAATCAATTATGATCAAGGATAATTTGCCCAACTTGGCTAACCAACCAACATATATGGTCAAAATACTTTTGGGTCTCCAAATCATAAAATTAGCATCATAAACACAATTGAAGACCCAACAACCCATTCTTTACTAAACTTCAATCATATAACAAGGTTCCTTAAGATAAATTCATGGAAACATTCAATATGCAACAAGAAACCAAGTAATATTCATGAACTACCCTAAACTAACATTATCTAATTAATTCTACAAAATAAACATTCAAGAACTAAAATAAAAACAAAAATAAAAGAGAAAAAGTAGAGAGACTTACTAGTTATAGCAATGGAGGAGTAGGGTGGAAGAACGGGATGATTTGGAGAAGAAGGGGTTGGGAATTTGTAGAGAAAATGGAGAGGATTTGGAGTTAGAGTGAGAGAGAGATTTGAGAGGGGGGGGGCGGCTGAATTGGAGTTATGGGAGAGAGAGAGGTTGTGTTTTTAGGGTTTAAAGAAGGGGGAGGGGGGGTAAGAAAAAAAACATTAATATTCACTGGCCGTGATTGTTCCGGTTCATTTGCGGTCGCGGATGGACCGCGAACTGTCGGGATTCAGAACGGACATTTTTTCGCGGTTGGTTCGCTGCCGCGAATGGACCGCAAACAGAGAAAATTCAGAGAGGTCACTTTTTCGCGGTTCATCCGCGGTCGCGGATGGACCGCGAACAGTGCCCTCCTCTGAAATTTTTCTCCATTGTACAGCAATTTTTTTTTCTTATTTTTTTATTTTATTAAATACTAACTATAATGAAAACACCTACAACATGTTCGTGGGTTGCCTCCCACATAGCGCCTGATTTAACGTCGCGGAACGACTCAACTTAGCGCATTTTAAGGCTTGCTAGACCTTTGTGGTTCATCCAACCGCAATTCTACCTTGTCTTCAGTGTCATCCAGGCCTATGTAAGGTTTCAACCGCTGTTCGTTTACCTTGAATGTGCGTGATCCATCCATAGTTTGAATTTCAACATCTCCGGACTCATATCCCTCAATTACCTTGAAGGGTCCTGACCACCTTGATTTCAATTTACCTGCGAACAATCATAATCTTGAATTGTATAATAGTACTTTGTCCCCGCTTTTGAAGTTCCGCTCAACGATATTTTGATCATGAATCTGCTTCATTCTCTCTTTATATAATCTAGTACTTTCAAATGCCAAATACCGAAATTCTTCTAATTCATGCAACCGAGTCAGCCTTGATTTACCTGCTTCGTCCAAGTTGAGATTCAATTGTTTCAGTGCCCACCAAGCTTTGTGCTCTAATTCAACCGGTAGGTGGAAAGCTTTCCCAAACACCAATTTGTATGGAGACATGCCAATTGGTGTCTTGAATGCTGTTCTATAAGCCCATAGTGCGTCATCATGCTTCCTGGACCAGTCGGTCCTCGTGGCGTTCACTGTTTTAGTCAGTACACTTTTTATCTCCGTGTTGGAGACTTCAACTTGCCCGCTAGTCTACGGGTGATATGGAGTGGCCACACGGTGTTTAACATCATACTTGGCCAACAATTTCTCAAAAGCCCGGTTGCAAAGGTGTGTGCCCCCGTCACTGATGATAGCCCTTGGAGTCCCGAACCAGGTGAAAATATTCTTCTTCAAAAACCCCACCACCACCTTAGCATCATTGGTGGGTAATGCTACAGCTTCCACCCATTTGGACACGTAGTCCACTGCAACAAGTATGTACTTATTGCCGTATGAGCTAATAAAAGGCCCCATAAAATCTATTCCCCAAACATCAAACACTTCAACTTGCTGGATTGGGTTCATTGGCATTTCATGACGCCGGGAGATGTTCCCGGTGCGTTGACATTCGTTGCAACCTTTCACCTACAAGTGTGCATCTTTAAACACTGTTGGCCAATAGAAACCGGCCTCAAGTATTTTGGCAGCTGTAGGTATTCCTCCAAAGTGACCGCCATATGCTGAAGCGTGACATGCCTGCAAAACAGAAGATTGTTCTATCTCGGGGACGCATCTCCGGATCATGTTATCTAGACATATCCTAAATAAGTATGGTTCATCCCAATAATAAAGCTGACTTTCACGAAAAAAATCTTTTCCTCTGGACCGAAGAGAGGTCGTGAGGAACAATACCACTGGCCAGGTAATTAGCATAATCAGCATACCATGGTGTTTCAAGGAGAGTGGTGGTGAGCAGCTGCTCGTCTGGAAAGGTTTCCAGAATTTCCCCACTCTTTTTGACAATTTCAGCTCCTTCAAGTCGTGACAAATGATCTGCAACTTGATTTTCAGTACCTTCCCTATCACAAATTTCGAGGTCGAACTCTTGGAGAAGCAACACCCAACGAATCAGGCGCGGCTTAGAGTCCTTTTTATAAATTAGATATCTTAAAGCTACATGGTTAGTGTATACGATTACCTTGGATCCTATGAGATAGGACTGGAATTTGTCAAATGCGAACACGACCGCAAGCATCTCCTTTTCTGTCACTGTGTAGTTTAGTTGTGCTCTACTCAAAGTTCTACTTGCATAGTATATTGGATGCATCAACTTGTCTTTCCTTTGGCCCAGCACTGCCCCCACTGCATAGTCACTTGCATCACACATTAGCTCAAAAGGTTGCTCCCAGTCGGGGGCAATGATGATGGGTGCTGTGACCAACCTCTTCTTCAGTTCCTCAAAAGCAATCCTGCATTCATCAGAAAAAACAAAAGGGTGATCTTTTTCAAGTAACTTACAGAGAGGGTTTGAAATTTTGGAGAAGTCTTTGATGAATCTCCGGTAAAAACTGGCGTGTCCAAGAAAGCTTCTTATGGCTTTGATGGATGTTGGTGGAGGAAGCTTTGCGATGACATCAACTTTAGCACGGTCTACCTCAATGCCTTT
This sequence comes from Nicotiana noctiflora, assembly GCA_032618575.1. NCBI lineage: Eukaryota > Viridiplantae > Streptophyta > Magnoliopsida > Solanales > Solanaceae > Nicotiana > Nicotiana noctiflora. The sequence continues at coordinate 80,032 of JASVEL010010712.1, read as the reverse complement.
TCTTGAAACCCGGTGCCCCAATACTATACCTTCTTGTACCATAAAATGGCACTTCTCCCAGTTTAGCACTAAGTTTGTTTCCATGCGCCGTTTCAGCACTCTTGTCAGATTGGCAAGGCATTCATCGAATGAATTCCCTACCACCGAGAAATCATCCATGAACACCTCCATAATGTCTTCCACCATATCGGTGAAAATAGCCATCATGCACCTTTGGAATGTGGCAGGTGCATTGCATAGTCCGAATGGCATCCTCCTAAAGGCAAAAATGCCATATGGGCATGTGAAGGAGGTATTTTCTCTATCTTTGGGGGCTATGGAGATTTGATTGTACCCCGAGTATCCATCCAGAAAGCAAAAATGGGACCTCCCTGCCAACCTGTCAAGCATTTGATCAATGAAGTGGAAGTGGGAAATGATCTTTGCGGGTGGCCAGATTCAACTTCCTGTAGTCCATGAATATTCTCCATCCGGTGACGGTTCTTGTTGAGATCAATTCATTGTTCTCATTTTTCACTACCGTCATGCCTCCTTTCTTTGGCACACATTGGACCGGGCTAACCCAACTGCTGTCTGAGATTGGGAAGATGATTCCCGCATCTAGCCACTTTATTACTTCTTTCTTCACCACTTCCTTCATGTTGGGGTTCAGCCTTCTTTGATGTTCCCTAGAAGGTTTGTGTCCATCTTCCAAGAGAATTTCATGCATGAAATAGGCGGGGCTGATCCCCTTTATGTCTGCCATGGTCTACCCAATGGCAGTCTTGTATTCCTTGAGTACCTGTATAAGCTTTTGGGCCTGGACATCTAACAAACTAGATGAGATAATAACAGGTAACATGGATTTAGGACCTAGAAATTCATACCTGAGATGTGATGGTAGTGGTTTAAGCTCAAGCTTTGGTGGCTCTTCTATGGACGGCTTTGCTGGCGGGGTCTCTCTTTTCTCTAAGTGTAGAGGCTCGAACTCAAGCTCTCTCTGCCAAAATCCTTTGCCTTCCATAGATAGTACCCATTCAGCTAAACTTTTACCATTTACCTCTTCCATGTTCATCAGGCATGCTTGAAGTGGATCTTCAATGGTCAACTCTGCATCGTCGGTCTCCACTATCACATCAACCGCATCAATAAGAAAGTAGTTCGCGAACTCACTAGGGCGCCTCATGGATTTTTGCACATTGAAGATGATCTCCTCATCATTCAACCTCATCTTGAGTTCCCCAGTTTCACAATCAATTATGGCTCTCCCGGTGGCTAGGAATGGTCTTCATAGGATTATGGGAATTTCTTCATCGACCTTGCAATCAAGAATAACAAAATTGGCGGGAAACATGAACTTCCCAACCTGGATAAGCACATCATCTATAATACCAAATGGATGCTTAACCGTCCTGTCAGCAAGCTGTAAGAGCATAGAGGTTGGCATGGCTCTCCCAATGCCTAACCTCTTATAAATGACTAAGGGCATGAGATTAATGCTTGCCCCCAAATCACATAAAGCCTTAGTAAAGGCATAATTCCCTATAGTGCATGGGATGGTGAACCTACCTGGATCAGATAGCTTCTCAGCAATGGGTCTGGATACCACTGCACTACAAGTCTGGCTAAGTGTTACGGTGGCCAAGTCTTGGAAATCAAATTTCCGCGACATCAAATCTTTCATCATCTTAGCATAACCAGGCATTTCTTTTAAAGCTTCAATTAAGGGAATGTTTACCAGGATTTGCTTGAGCTTCAAAGAACTTTTTGTATTGCTCTTCTTTCTGGTGTTTGGCCAAGGCCTCTTTTTCCCAGTGACTTGGGAATTTTCTTTTTCTATCACTTTCTCTTCAATTTGCTGCTCTACCTGTTCAGCTACTTTCTCTGTTCCCTGCTTTGCCTTTTTATTTTCAGCAACTGGCTGGACTGTAACTTCTATCAACCCTGTGGACTCGTCCAGTTCAATAGGCAATGGAGTAGGTGTCTCAGCCTGTCTATCGATTTTATCACTTTCATTCTCAGCATCAAAATCTCTACCGCTTCTCAGAGTCACTGCCATAATCTGCTTTCGGACTTGGTCCTTTGGGTTTGTTTGTGTATCTGCAGGCAATGTCCCTTGAGGATGATTGTTGAGAGACATAGCAATCTGACCCACCTGTAATTCAATATTCTTGATGGCGGCATCATGTGCATCTATCCTCTCATTTGTTTTGGCATTTGACCCAATTACCTGCTTCATCATAGCTTTTAACTATGTGAACCCATCGTCATGTCTACCCCCATGTGGTGGTGGAGGTGGATGATATCCATGCTACTGATTGCCGAAATTCTGAGGTCTAGGATATGGGTCCATGTTGTGTGGTGGCCTCATACCTGCTGCATTAAATTGTGGCTGGGGAGGTCTGTACTACATTGGAGCCTGTTGGCCCTAGTTTTGATTACCTTGTCGCTGCCCTCCATAGTTAGCCACATAGTTCATATCCTCATGCTGATGATGATGTTCTTGGTCTGCAGCCCATGGATTACCTATGGGTTTGCTAATGCAAGATGTGCATAAACCACCATTGGTAGTATCTATAATGTGAACCTGCTGCTTGACTCCTAATTCTTCCACCTTCTTTGTCAGGATGCTCATTTGTGTCAACAAAGTTGCAATGTTCTCCTCTAAAGTGTTGGATGGATCCAGAGGTACAAAGTGTACCACTGGTGTGATAGGAGCATTCCTGGATGTCCACCCGGAATTTTGAGCCATCTTGTCTAGCAAATTTTGGCCCTCTCTCCAGGTCTTTCTCAGAAAAGCCCCACCTGCTGAAGCATCTACAATGTTCTTCATGCTGTCTGAAAGCCCTATGTAGAATCTTTGGCCCAACATCTGCTCAGGAATCCCATGATGAGGACACATAACAAGCATACCCTTGAATCTGCCCCAAGTTTCATGTAATGTTTCCATTGGTTTCTGCTTGAAGCTCACGATCTCATCAATTTGTTGAGCTGTCTTGTTAGGTGGATGAAACTTGTTGTGGAATTGTTTGACTAACTCATCCCAATTTGCAATGGAGTTTATTGGGAGTAAGTTTATCTATATTTGTGCTGCTCCTGTAACTGAGAACGGAAAGAGTAATAATCTGATAGCTTCCGGAGTTACATTCGGCTGTCTCTGTGTCTTGCATATTGAGAGAAAGTTCTTTAGGTGCTGCTGTGGATCTTCAACCTGAGACCCGAAGAATAATCACTTATTTTGCAACAAGTGTAGCATGTTGTTGGTAATCTGGAAAGACTAATCTTGAATTGTTGGCACAATAATGGCAGTTGCCAAATTATCCACTGTGGGTTGTGCCCAATCATACAGTGCACATTCCTGTGCCTCTTGCATATTTAGCCTGGCTTACTGGTTTTGTTCATTAACGTCACCCATGTCGAAGTCTAGTTTGATTGGTTGTTGAGTTTGCTGAATTTGTTTGATAGCTTTGTTACGTGCACGGAAGGTTTGCTCGGGTCCGAGAGTCCTTCAATTAGTTCTCCAGTCCTTGCAGATTTTCTAGGCATGCACCTGAGTACCCAAATCAACAACCGTCAAAATATTCAATGTAAAGTGTAGAAAGAACCTGACTACACAAGAATCTTGAAGTTCTGTCAATGTCAATTGATAATTCCGTTAATTCCCCGGCAACGACGCCAAAATTGATTCACGTCCAAGCAACGGTCGCAGTCAGTATAACCTGGTCTAATAAGTCCAAGATCGATCCCACAGAGAATTAACCTATCAATCACAACTTTCACAACCCAAAAGTACTTCCGAATCAAGTTCCCAAAATTTAAAGTATATTTGTGTATGGATTTCGACTAACTACTTTGCAAGAATTAAGAATGCTTAAAAGAAAGAATTGAATATTGAGTAAAAATCATATGGAGAAGGACTAAGGTATTGATTTCCCCTATTGATGGAATCCCTTATCGTTATGCTCATACAAATTGTTAATATATTCTATCAATCATGAACGCTATGTGTATCGTAACCCTCTCCTGAGCAATTACAATAATTTACTAGTGCACTCTCCCGAGCTACCCTAGCTAGCTTTAATTTGAATAGTTCACTTAAGATTGCACCCAAGACTTCGTTATTCCTAACCCCGTCTTTACGCCTAAAGTTATAGATTCCTCCAATAACCTAGGTGTGGCGTTGTTCAACAATATACCTAAATATGCACTCTTTTCCAAGTTATGCACACTAAATAGGCACAGCTAATTGGGGATCCTACCAATTAACTACAACAATAATGAAGTTGAACAAATAGAAATCTAAGTCACAATTTCTAATCACATAAACGATAAGTTCATCACCCAATAGGTTCCATCAAAACCTTAAAAAAGGATTTAGCTATGGCTATCGGTCAACGATCATAGATGTGAAATCCAATCATTAACTCCCTCTGGCAACTTAACTTCTTTTGTTCCCGTATAGAATTCTTTGAGGCACGTTCTTTCGGTCGGCCCATAGCTTGAGAACGAAGGATGACGGCATAGATGTTCTATCAACCAGATTTGCAGAATCAAGTTACATCCCTCAAAGAAGTTGCACCCTGCTTTACATGTAGTCAGGGCACGGTAGATGTCTGCTATAATCATTGGAGCCAAAGTACAATTATCTTGTACAACCAAAGTGCTGGCTACCCCGGCGACTTTTGTATCAATGTGCCCGTCCTTTCTTGGAAATATAATAATCTCGAGAAACGCCACTAGGAAAGTAAATCATCGATGCTCCTCCCATTTTGCTCGGTTGGACTTGCTACAGAACTTGTTCGTGGGGTGATTGAAACCCCGGACATGTCCATATATGCTATAAATGAAGTTTAGGGAGCAAAACCCACTAGCCAAATCCTCGTTGTGGACGTTTCGAGCAATCTTCAAAGAGTCCAGGAAATGGTGCACCGTTATTGCTCTGGGAGCCACCGGGTATTTCTCTTTTAAGGGGACCTTATTTTTCCCTATATAGTGAGCAATTTCCTAAACAGTGGGAGTGAGTTCAAAGTCCAAAAAATGTAGAACGTTGTGCGCAGGATGCCAGCATGCGACAAGCGCTCGGATTATATCACCTCGGGGAATTATGTCTATTAAGCCCCAATGATCCTTTAAGTAGCCTTTGATCCAATTTTGTCCTTCCAGTCCCATGTCGTTCCACCATAGTCTTAGCTCTAAAGTGATTCTATTCATTAGAGTGAAGGGCATTCTGTATCGTGCTCATCCTGCACATTTATTAAGGCGATTTTATTTAGAAAAAAAAAATATTTTTCAAAGTAATTTTTCATTTTTTATTTTGAAAAGAGGAAACATGACTTTCGAAGTGGCCATTTTTGCCAAAACAACCTTCCGGTGTCCTTTCGGATTATTCGGCTGTTTCTAAAAATAGCGATCACCTCGATTATTTGAAACGAAAATATTTTTGGTCTTTTTCAAAATGGGTGGTTGGACCCGTTCAAGGGTTGCCTACTTATCCCACCTAATGGCGAGAATCAAACCTGCGTAGTTCGGTCAGATTAGTTGACCAATTATTTCAACAACAAAGCCATTTTTTCCAATTTTCAGATTTTCCGACAGCTCTGTTATCATTAGTTCTATCCCTCTCTTTTTTTCATTTTTTTAACATGCTTTTTCTACTATCGGGAATTTTACCGGTCCGCATAACGATCAAGGACAATTAAAATGCAACACATAATATGCTCAGTCTTTAATTACCGGGTCACCTGTCCTAGACAAACCCAACCCCTATGTTGAGTCCCCTAAGTCAATTATGATGCAAATAATCATCCAAGACCTATGTTCAATATCTTATAGTTTCATATGGTGCTAGACCGTGTATCCGAGCAGACAACTCGAATTGAGGAGGGGGCTACGTACTGGTGACCTGCGGAGTCAATCGGCTTTGAATTTATCCGGCCTCTGTTTCTTAATTTAGGTGTGACTTAACAGAAAGGGGAGTCTCAACCAGTAAGCACATCCCGGGAGGTGAAGAAAAGAAGGATTTTCGGTATAATTTATATATAATCCATATAATATCAAAGCGGTAAAACACATAGCATGTTGTTTAAAGCATATAACAAAGTCAAATAACATCGAGGACGGCGATTCTAAGGAGCTCGAGTTCTTAAACCCTGAAACCGAAGTTCTGGGTTGTTTGTCCCCAGCAGAGTCGCTAGAGCTGTCACACCTCCCTATTCACTGCCCCTTTTTGTACCGATCCATTTGATAATATAGTTTAGGTATACCTCAATGCTCAAATACCCGAGAAGGATATAATAACAAAGAGGAAAGATTTTTTCCAAATAAAGGACAATCGGTCCGGGATTTCTATTTAATTATCAGAGTCGCCATTTGAGAAAATAATGGTGTCCCAAGTCACCGGTTAATCCCGAATCCGAGGAAATTGACTCTGTTCTTACAGTCCGCGAAACAGAAACCTAGGTAAGGAATTCTGTTAACCTGGAAGAATGTGTTAGGCACTCCTGGATTCCGTGGTTTTAGCACGATCGCTCAACCGTCGTTCTCAATCTTATATGACTTGTTATACATTTTTAGCAATAGGTATGTGTTTCCGACTTTAATATTTTAAGAATTGCGACGTCGCGAGAACGTATTTCGAGTCACACCGCAACCAGTACGCCTGTGATTTTTAATATATTTCGGCTTCGCTGGGATTTGGGATTTGAGTCGCACCAAGTGCACACTCGTATTTAAGGAAAGTATATTAAATCGTACCTAAATAACGATTAACGACTTTTAAACCTTTTGGGAGAGGCTATGGAATTTGCTATTAGCCTTCCCAAATCTATTATATATATTACTTCATTACTAAGGGGGGCCCACTGTTTTGGTATCGTGTGAGGCTCATCCCGATTTAATTTTATAGTCCCAATCCTGAGATGTGTATACTATGTTTTTCTATTTATGTTTTTTCCTTAATCATTTTTACTTAACCGAATTTCTAGAAGAGTAAGTCCAGGCCTTTATTATTCCCATTGGTATTGGGCCTGGACTTCTGGATCTATACTTAACAGAATATCATATGTGTCCAAGTCTTAATGACCCAGATCAGACTTGGGCTTTTAGTCAATGGCCCAGTGAACTTTCGAATACAGTCCAGGCCCACGTAGTGTATCAGGCCCAGACCAGATTGAAAAAATAATAATGAAAACGAATAACTTATAACAAAAACAAACATCTGGAATTAATAATGAATTCAAATTACACTTTATTTATCAAAGGAGAAAATCACTATTCAAATCATCAATGTTAATTCTAAATCATAACTATCTAATGTACATGAGAATCGAATTAGTAGACTGCTTTTTTACTTTGTTTTCTGATAACAAATTTACACTAATATTCGAGTTTCTTATTAGCTAAGATATTAAGAAGTGGTTTAACTATATAAAGTATGATTAAACTAACAGTTCAACTACTTACAAACAACATTCCGATTATCTGAAGCTAAAATGAGTTATTCACAATTGCACAGCTATACTACTGGTTTTACTACGAATTTAATTTGTTTGAAATCACAAAGTCACTCTTAACCAAGTTATTACTTCATTTAGTTGTTTCTCTTTTAAGCTTACTCAATTCCAACTATCAATCTCTAAATCAGATTACCTACGCGAGTTGATTGAAATTACTCCTATGAACTTACTATCATTGATCCATATTAGGGTTATCTACCCTTGTTTTACGATTTTTACCTACTTGGCTAAGCGATCTAACTACTGCGACCACACTACTACTATTTTACTATCTATTACATTGTTTTCGTCCAGACTTTCATTTATACATACAGTGCTACACTAACGAATTACAAATTTAAATTAATGCTAGACAGCTAATTAGAAAAAAACAAAATGTAGAAGATAATCAGAGATTTAAACTTGAACTTCATTTCACCAAGCTTCAATGTTACATAGCTACGAATAGAGCGTGTACCTGATTCAGCAAGATAAATCGATGAGTTCTAAGGGGAGAAGAAATAGGCATAGCAAATAACTCGACAGGCAATGCAACAGTGAAGATTTGAGTTCCAAATGAGCGAAAATAACACAACAATCAGCAATAGAAAACCCAGAAAAGACGAGCAGAAATCCCAAACAAACTCCAAACAGCAATTTCAACTCGAAAACCAGAGAATACTATTTGCTATTTTAGTGTATTTCACTCTATATCTATATGATTTATCTCTGAATTTTTCTCTTGAAAAACCAGCCCTTAATTAGTTTTAGAAGGGGGTATTTATAGGTAAAGAGAGGTGAAATTTTTGGGGGGAAAAGATAGGGAATAATCCCATTTCCCTCCCCTCTTAATTTACCATATCTTCCACTTTGCACCGTAAATCTGTTACAAGATCCCTTCCAGCATGTGCTGGAAGGTTCTTTTTTATTCTATTTTGGGGCTTTTACTAAGGTACCCCTACTTGTTATTGTTTTTTACTGAATTACCTTTTCATTGAGACCATTATGCCCTTAAATCTCTGCAGAATTGTAGAAATCAGGAGCACAAATGTCTCATATATCCTTATATGCTCTATGTAATCTACTAATTTGCCATTTAATGTTCCTTATATGCCCTTAAAGGCATTGCTAAATTACCCGACCTACCTAGGTTAGTTTTTCAAGGTTTTAGCCCTTATTTAACTAATGGCCAGTCTTTGTATTATTATTTAAGGACTGGCCACATCAGACATGAGAACTTATTTCAATTTTAACCACTTTGTTTCATTTTCTGTTAATTAAACTAAATTGCAAGACTAGCCTGTTTTATTGTCCTATTATACTATTTGAAATTTGACCAGTCCTTAATTTGGACTTGGCTTTGCCATTTTAAGGGTCATTACTGAACACAGGCCTAGCTAAGACCTTTGCAGGTCTAGCCACCTGTGATCATGGCTCAATCAGGGCCTTGGTAAGTCTAAACTTTCAGACTTAAACCAGTTTATTACACAACTAGCCCATTTAAGTGTTGGCCAGTATGTGACAGACCTAGAAGAGTAGGTCAATTGCAAAATTGACCACTCTTGGTCACTTATTTAACTTGTAGCCTATTTTTGTGATTTTCAATTTTAGCCTATTCTAAGACACTTAATGCATGTTTTCAAAGTTAACCACTTGTGAGTCTTAATACTATTGCAGCTATAAGCAATTTACCTAGGCATGATAGGCATCAACAGTGTTCATATTAACATAAAGCTATTACAAACATAGCCAGTTTCACCAATAATTGCACACATAGCCAATGAAATCAAATTTGTTCATCAATTAATCAAAACTCGGAGAAAAAGGTTGAGTATTGTTGAATCTCAATCAATTAGAGTTACAAACTTAATTTTCATAACAAAGTGTCAATTAGTTATTAACAGGCTTAGTTAAAACTTCCTTATACTAAATGAACCACTGAAAACCCCATATCACACTTAAGGTGTTCTTGGCATAAACACACATAAGTACAAACCCATAAAGCAGTAAAAGAAGAGAACATGGTTTGACAAGATCAAAGAATGATTAAGCTTAAACAAAAATTTCTAACAGTTACCCTTTAATAGAGTAGACATGGAAAACAAACAGAGAAAGCCCCTAATCTAAACATACGAGTGATGAAAGATATAAAAGATGAGAAGAAATCAGAACAAATGCAAGAGATTTCTCAAACAACAAAACCCTAAAACATGTAGTCTAACATTATACGAAGATAAACAAGATAAAAGAATAGATCTTTAAACAGGAAAGCAAACAAACAAATTAAAACTTCAAAGACTAAAATCCTAGTTCATGTGACTAACTAATCAGAAGAAGCATGTTAAACAAACAACAAATAACAAGAAATAACAGGCAGAGCAGGTAAAGAAAGCAAACAAACATGGGAGAGGGTACTTAGCTCGCAGGGACTGTCCCTTGAGTTTCCTATTTTTTTTTTCTTCTTTTCTTTTTCAGTCTTCTTTTCTTTTCCTTTATTTTCTTTTCTCCGGTTTTCTTTTTTTTTTAGATTCTAGACTTCAGCTTTGAAGTCTTTGTTTTGGGGTGGGTGTTATAGGTGGAAAAAGATGGGATTTTTGGGTAGTGGTTGGTTTGAGTCGCCGGACTTAGGGTTCCGGCGACTTTCTTTTGCATATTCGAGGATATGGGGTGATATTCGAGGGAAGTGGTTTCGGTAGGATGATAGATCAAGGGATGGGCATTTTATGGTATTAGTTTGGAGTCCGTTCTCATAAGTTTGGGTCACCGGAGATGAACTCCGATGACCGGAGTTTCAAGAAAGGAAGTGTTTCAGGGTTTTCTCGGATTTTTGGTTATGGCTTGAGACGAGGAAGAAGATGAGAGAAGAAGAGGAAGAAGGGAGGGGTGGCCGGAGACCGCCATGGGAGGCGACAATCTCCATGGTGGGCTGACGCTGTAGAGGTGAAGAAGAAGAAGGTGAGAGGGAAAGGGGCGGCTAGGGTTTGGGATAGTGTATAATGGCCGGTCTCAATAGAGACAGGGGCCTTATATACTCGGGGACACTGATGATCTCCTGGCCATTGGATCATTTGCAAAATGGCGATGTTTCGATTCAAATGAGACCAATGCCCTCAACCGTTAGATCCAAAGCTTTGTACGGCTGAGATTAGATCTCAGAAATTAATTAACTAATTAATAATCAGCTAATTTTCTCAGCCGTTGCATTTATCAGACTGACGGCTGAGATTGGCGTTACTTATTGAACTGGACCGGCTCTCTTTGGGCCAAATGCATTGGGCTATCATTCAGAATCAAATTGGCCCAATGTTATTATATTTTTTTGTATTTTCTTGGTATTTTAATTATTTTATGATAATTTCCTTTTGTATTTTCATTTTTTCCTTTTGTATTATTTGAATTACTTAATTTCCTACCTTCACTAATTTTTTGACATTTTTTAGTAATTTTCTACTTTTTTTTTTAATTTCCGCTATTAATGCTATTTTTGTTGATTTTTCCTTAAACTAACTAATACATGTATTTCACCACACAAAATGTATCTAATTTCAAACAAGTCATGCAATTACACTCAAAAATATTATTTATTTATAATATTGGAATTTTATTTGCCTAGTGCAAAAATCACATGCTCACACACATTATCACTTGACTTTACATAGTCAATCGTGATAATTCCTCTAGAGAGTAATTGTCTAACGATTTTATGTCTTCATCATATATGACGAGATTTACAATTATACATAACGCTCCTAGCCCTTCCAATTGCCGCTCGACTATCATAGTGTATACATATTGGTGCCAAGGGTTTGGGCCAAAATGGAATATCTTCCAAGAAACTCCGGAGCCATTCAGCTTCTTCACCGGCTTTATCCAAGGCTATGAACTCAGCCTCCATTGTAGAGCGGGCAATACAAGTTTGTTTGGACGACTTCCAAGATACCGCTCCTCCACCAATTGTGAATACATATCCACTTGTGGACTTGGAATCAGTAGATCCGGTGATCCAATTTGCATCACAGTATCCCTCAACGATCGCAAGATATTTATTGTAGTGCAAAGCAAAGTCCTGGGTATGTACTAAGTACCCCAAAACTCGTTTTATGGCCATCCAATGAGATTGACCTGGATTGCTCGTATATCGACTCAATTTACTTATAGCACAGGCTATATCCGGTCGTGTACAGTTTATGATGTACATTAAGCAACCCAACACACGAGCATAATCCAATTGTGATATGCTTTGGCCTTTGTTCTTTGCTAACGCAAGATTCACGTCAATTAGAGTCTTTGCAACTTTAAAGCTCAAGTGCTTGAATTTTTCAAGTACTGTCTTGATATAATGAGATTGTGACAATGCCATACCTTGAGAAGTCTTATGGATCTTAATTCCCATAATTAAATCAGTAACTCCCAAGTCTTTCATATCAAACTTGCTAGTTTGCATACGCTTAGTAGCATTTATATTGTCAATGTCATTACTCATTATGAGCATATCATCCACATATAAGCAAACAATGACTATGTGATTTGGAACATTTTTAATGTACACACATTTATCACATTCATTTATCTTAAACCCATTTGACAACATTATTTGGTAAATTTCGCATGCCATTGTTTGGGTGCTTGTTTTAATCCGTAAAGGGACTTAACAAGTCTACATACCTTCTTTCTTTACTTAGAACCACAAACCCTTCTGGTTGTTCCATGTATATTTCTTCCTCCAACTCTCTATTTAAGAAGGTCGTCTTAACATCCATTTGATGAATTTCAAGACCATAAACCGCAGCTAACGATACTAATGTTCGTATGCACGTAATTATTGTAACTGGAGAGTATGTATCGAAATAATCAAGACCTTCTCGTTGTCTATACCCTTTGACCACAAGTTGTGACAACCCGGCCCGTCGTCATGGGAATTACCACCCCGTTATATTGTAATTATATGTTTTATGCTTTTATATCAGTGTTAGAGTTTATCGGGTGAGTTAGGAGTGAATTGGATAGAAAATGAGGCATATAGCCTTTTTGAAGGAAACTTGAATATGGAAAGTCAATCTGGAGTTGACTATTTAGTTAGAGGGCTCGGAATCCAATTCTGATGATATGGATAGTTTCGGGAGGTGATTTGTGACTTAGGGGAGCGATCGGAATTGAATTTGGAGGTCCGGTGTAGAAATAGGCTTGAATTGGCTAAGGTTTAATTTTGGCGAAATCCGAACGGTAGGTGAGATTTTGATCCGGGGGTCGGAATGGAATTCCGACAATTCCTGTAGCTTCGATATGTGATTTTGGATAGGTCCGCAAATTTTCAGGTCATTCGGACGTCGTTTGGTTGGGTTTTTGATAGAATGTTATTTTCGGAAGTTTTGAAGAAACTTAGGCTTGAATCCGTGTGTAATTGGTGATTTTGATGTTTAGAATAGTGTTTTTATACTTGAAACAAGTTTGTATCGTGTTTTGGAGTCTGTTGGTGGTTTTCGTTGGGATCCCGGGGGCTTCGGGGTGAATCCGGACCATCATCCGGCATTTTGAAACAATGAAAAATCTAGAGAAAATTCCAAATCACTGTGCTGAAGGGTAAGCCTTCGCGTTCGTGAAGGCAATGCCGCATTCGCGTATGCTGGAGCCAGTTGGCCTCCGCTTTTGCGAAGCAATATGCCGCGTTCGCATAAGAGAAAGTTGGAACACATCGTGTTCGTATGGGTAGGCTCGCGTTCGCGTAGAGGAAAAATCCGGACTGGAGAGAATGGCCTTCGCGGACGCGTGACTGTGTGTTGCGTTCGCGGTGGAGGACTGGAATAAGGAATCGCGTTCGCGTCAGGGGCATCGCGAACGCGTAGGGTAAAATTTTCTGGCAGTGAATTAAAAACCACAACAGAACCAGTCGCGGGTTTAACACCCCAAAACACCATTTTTGAGTTCTAGAGAGAGAGACTCACAGGAGATTGCTGGGAAATCATCAGGGTTTCGTCGGAGGTAAGTTTCTTGGCTTAATTACATCTTTTTATCATGAAATCCTTGGTTAATTCCCTATAAATGGAAGATTAAAGGTGGGTTTTGGCCCTAGGCCGAAATTATAGAAAATCACTGATTTGAGTGGGCAAATGGAGTCCGAATTTGGTAAATTTTATATGCCTAGACTCGTGTTGAGATGAGGGTTCCGAATATGTGACTTTTGTAATTTTTCGAGAAGCGTACCAAAAGTCGGGTTTTGACAACTTTGGGAATTTTGATGTAAATTGAGTTGTTTTGGCAGGGTATCGTTCCACTGGTCTAAATTGATGTGTAATTACTGTATTTGATCAAATTCTACGCGTGTGGATCTTGATTCTCATGGCAAAAGCATCACAGAGTAGTCGTCGCGCTGTATTGCGGTGAATAATAGATGTTGGTGATGACCAGCGGGTTTGAAACCCCGGTATACCACTTTGTGACGCTGTATAGCGGCGAGACACGTACTCTCTTGTGAGTGCGGGGTCGATTGTGATTTGGGGACTATGGTTTAGTCTGACTTGTTGTTATTGTATTAAGATATTGGCTATTCTTGAGCCGTCGAACCTCCTTCTCGGATGGTTGCATACTATATTGTGATATTGGCTACTCTTGAGCCGTTGAACCTCCTTCTTGGATGGTTGAGTATACTTGTGGGCTGTGAGACAGTTATTAGATCCCGCGAGGATCGTTATCATTGTCTTATGATATTGACATGCTAGTTTACTACCAGTCCATAGCTATTTCTATTATCATGCTATTTCCAATCTCTGGAACTTGATATTACTGTTTTCCAACTGAAAAATGATAAAAGGGTTTTCAAAACTACTTTTGAGCCTGCGAGGCTGTATTTGCATATTAGCTGACCGGCAGTGGATCGGGTTGCGCGCTGCAGCGGTATATATGTTGGATCGGACTGCACGCCGCAGTAATATTGTGCTTGGGCTGTAGGAGCCCCTCCGGAGTCTGAACCCCCACAGTGAGCACGGGTACCCAAATTGGATCGGGCTACGCGTCGTAGCAGTCATTTCATCCATTGCATTGCATTTAGCTACATCTGCTAGCTGTTATACTTGGTGTTGATATTGTTGGTTCTCTACTGTTGATGTTGAACTGTTACAGGATATTGGTTACAGCTTTACATAGTGTTTTATTGTGGATTTCTTATCTACGCTGTCTTACCCCTGTTTATTACCACTGAGTCTGGCAGTACTCACTTTACTCCCTGCACCTTGTGTGCAAATCCAGGCACCTCTGCGCAGACCTGATTCGGTAGCAGCTCGGAGGCATTGTGCGGGATAGTCGAGGTAGCTGCAGCGTACGCAGGACCTGACTCCCCTTCTAGTTGTCATTTCTTATCTTGTTGTCTTTCCTTTCCGCATTAAGTTTGTTATAAACTTTGTTACACTTATGTTCTTTAGAGACTCATGACTCTTGACCCTGCGGTCTATGGGATTCGGTATATTTTGGGACTGGGTTCCCCGTTTTCGATATATGTATATATCACTGTTGTTTCATGTTTTGATATGTTTAATTGGGATAGAGCGAGCTCCTAGCTCCGTTATTTTTTATTGAGTGGTCAGGCTGGCCTAGCAGTGTGCTTGGCACCATCGGGACCGGATTTGGGTTCGTGACACAAGTCTTGCCTTATATTTGTCAATAGTGTCAATAGCGGCTCGTGAGTGTTGGCAGTTGTGTAACTCGATATGGGTATAAGGCCTTTTATGATCCCATATAGAGAAAACTCATATAGATTTCTCTATATGGGATCATAAAAGGCCTTGACTAGTTGAGTGCGCCGATATTTGTGGCGTGGGAAAGGGATATGAATTTCCATGTTATCTTGGTGTGGTATGGTATATGCGATGTGTTATGGAAAGTTGATAATGGCATATTCAAGGTTTTGAGATCAGCTCATAATATATGAGAAGTCATTAAAAATTATTGAGCAGCGCGGGCAGCTGCAGGTGATATAAGAATCGATCTTTCTGGTGATTAAGGAAAATGGTACTGCTACTCTAGTGAATTGGCAGTTAATATGGTCCAAAAGGACAAGGTAATGTGATCTGATAATATCTAGTGGTATGGTGGTATTCTCCCGTTGGATCGACTGTAATAATTGAGTTGTTGATGACATAGTGAAATTTCTAAATGGCTATCGCGGTATGAATAGACGCTTGATGTGCGTTATGTATTCGTACGGTGAAGTACAGAATCATGCATAGTGATTCATGTGTTATATATGTGTTAGAGACTTGAAGTCCTTGTTAGTCCGCCTATGCAGTGGTGGTATGTCGTGTATCGACACCGTTTGATGATTATTGGAAATTGGAAGCCCTAATGGCTCTCTCGTTACTAGATATGACGAATTTAAATAATGATATATGACTGTAGACTGGTTGTCATAAGTCAGGTCGTCTAGACTAATGTGATATGGACTATTTATCAGAGGAATGTCACAACTGTGTGGAAGAGCGCATCAGACCATGCTCCAGCAGGGTAAATATACCCTAGGGCCAGCGGACGGCTAGTAGGTATTGCTTTGTCAGTTAGGCCTTCGTGGCGGATATCAGTGTAGAGGTTTCTACCATGGATTCGATTCCGGTATTAAGGAACTTTGTCAGATGCATTTCTTGTGGCCGAACTTGAGGCTATATATGTTCACTATAATGAGCAATTTGACTCGATGTGCAATTCCTTTTTGCGAGATTTATGCGTAGATCGGGTGGCACGCCGCCACGGGTTATTTGGATCGGGGGGTACGTCGCCACGGGTATGTCATTGGAGCGGGTTGCACGCCACAACAGAATATTATGAAAATATAGTTAGTTATATGCTACCTGGTATACAATACTTCCTCGTTTCTGAGGGAAAGTCCGTATTGAGTATCGCTTGGCGAATGGCGCATCAGTTGTGTCCTTTCAGGATTTGAAAGCATACATTAATTGTTTCACCGTGGGTGAGGTTGATTGCTTGGGTTCAAGACCTAGATCTGTGCGTGGCTAACCGTTTTGAGCTTGGTAGCTTGAGGTGCTTCATGAGTAATAGTGTTTGGATAGAATCACGAATCGTGGCAAGGCCACGTGATGTTATGACCTCTCGAGGAGGATTCGGGTACTCTATTTCTATAATGCGAGACGCGATCTCAGTTCTATGTTATGATGGCACAGAGAAATTGAATTGCAGCTCTTTTGCTGGAGACAGTTGTCATAATTTGAGCTGTCATGATTCGAGTGTGTTCAAACGTTTCTATTGGAGCCTATGTTGTGCTCGTCGCGGCTTAGGCCGGTGTTGAGGTATCATATCACCAGTGCGGTGTGTTATAATCGAAATGATCGTTGGAGCCAATAATAAGTGTGAGTATATGTGATTTCAGCTGGTTAGAAAGGTAATATTGAGGTTCGGCTCTGAAATCTATTGTGGTATCAGTTAAAAGGGAAATGGATTCATGAATGGTTGACCTGAGAGATGGATTCAAAATATCGCGTGTTCGGTTTCCGTGGGCATGATATGGAAGTGTTGGAATAAGACTTTAGCTAATGAAAAAGGTTTTTCAGTTGGTTTTTGGTTATCATGGGAAATTGTTGTGATTAGAGACTATCGTCTCGAGTGATTGTGTTGTTTGATACATCATATGATCTCACCCGGAGTGGTGAGTATCCCTTATTACAGTGGAATCTAGTGTATCCTGAGTATAGACATGGGATTAGCAATTAGTATATGATTTCGGAAAGTGCAATGTGGTTTATGGTTCAGTTGGTCTGTGAAATTTCAGCTATATCGTGTTATCGGACTTATGATAGCTAGGTTGAAGTGGTATCACCCCGAATATATGCTTGGTAAGGTCATTCAACTATTGGGTTGCTTCTAGTACAACTATAAATCCACTCGAGGATGAGCATTTGCTTAAGTTGGGGAGAATGTGACGACCCAGCCCGTCGTCACGGGAATTACCACCCCGTTATGTTGCAATTATATGTTTTATGCTTTTATATCAGTGTTAGAGTTTATCGGGTGAGTTAGGAGTGAATTGGAATGAAAATGAGGCATATAGCCTTTTTGAAGGAAACTTGAATATGGAAAGTCAACCTGGAGTTGACTATTTAGTTAGAGCGCTCGAAATCGGATTCTGATGATTCGGTTAGTTCCGGGAGGTGATTTGTGACTTAGGGGAGCGATCGGAATTGAATTTGGAGGTCCGATGTAGAAATAGGCTTGAATTGGCTAAGGTTGAATTTTGGCGAAATCCGAATGGTAGGTGATATTTTGATTCGGGGCTCGGAATGGAATTCCGACAATTCCTGTATCTTCGTTATGTGATTTTGGATATGTCCGCAAATTTTCAGGTCATTCGGACGTCGTTTGGTCGAGTTTTTGATCGAATGTTAGTTTCGAAAGTTTTGAAGAAACTTAGGCTTGAATCCGTGTGTAATTGGTGATTTTGATGTTTAGGATGGTGTTTTTATGCTTGGAACAAGTTCGTATCGTGTTTTGGAGTATGTTGGTGGTTTTCGTTGGGATCCCGGGGGCCTCGGGGTAAATCCGGACCATCATCCGGCATTTTTGGAACATGAAAAGTCTGCTGTAAATTGCAGATCACTGCGCAAAAGGCTAAGCCTTCGCGTTTGCGAGGGCAATGCCGCGTTCGCGTAGGCTGGGGCCAGTTGGCCTTCGCGTTCACGAAGCAATATGCCGCGTTCGCATAAGAGAAAGTTGGAAGGCATCGCGTTCGCGTGGGTAGGCTCGCATTCGCGTAGAGGAAAAATCCGGACTAGAGAGAATGGCCTTCGCGGACGCGTGACTGTGTGTCGCGTTCCCGATGGAGGACTGGAATAAGGCATCGCGCTCGCGTGAGGGGCATCGCGAACGCGTAGGGTAAAATTTTCTGGCAGTGAATTAAAAACCGGAACTGGTCAGTCGCGGGTTTAACACCCCAAAACACAAATTTTGAGTTCTAGAGAGAGAGACTCATGGGAGATTGCTGGGAAATCATCGAGGTTTCGTTGGAGGTAAGTTTTGTGGCTTAATTACATCATTTTATCATGAAATCCTTGGTTAATTCCCTGTACATGGAAGATTAAAGGTGGGTTTTGGCCCTAGGCCTAAATTATAGAAAATCACTGATTTGAGTGGGCAAATGGAGTCCGAATTTGGTAAATTTTATATGCCTAGACTCGTGTTGAGATGAGGGTTCCGAATATGTGACTTTCGTAATATTTCGAGAAGCGTACCGAAAGTCGGGTTTCGAAAACTTTGGGAATTTTGATGTAAATTGAGTTGTTTTAGCTGGGTATCATTCCATTGGTCTAAATTGATGTGTAATTACTGTATTTGATCAGATTCTACGCGTGCGGAGCTTGATTCTCGTGGCAAGGGCATTGCGGAGTAGTCGTCGCGCCGTATTGAGGTGAGTAATAGATGTGGGTGATGACCAGCGGGTTTGAAACCCCGGTATACCACTTTGTGATGTTGTATAGCGGCGAGACACGTACTCTCTTGTGAGTGCGGGGTCGATTGTGATTGGGGACTATGGCTTAGTCCGACTTGTTGATATTGTATTATGATATTGGCTATTCTTGAGTCGTCGAACCTCCTTCTCGGATGGTTGCATACTATATTGTGATATTGGCTACTCTTGAGCCGTTGAACCTCCTTCTTGGACGGTTGAGTATACTTGTGGGCTGTGAGCCAGTTATTGGATCCCGCGAGGATCGTTATCATTGTCTTATGATATTGACATGCTTGTTTACTACCAGTCCGTAGCTATTTCTATTATTATGCTATTTCCAATCTCTAGAACTCGATATTATTGTTTTCCAACTGAAAAATGATAAAAGGGTTTTCAAAACTACTTTTGAGCCTGCGAGGCTGTATTTGCATATTAGCTGACTGGTAGTGGATCGGGCTGCGCGCCGCAGCGGTATATATATGTTGGATCGGACTGCACGCCGCAGTAATATTGTGCTTGGGCTGTAGGAGCCCCTTCGGAGTCTGAACCCCCACACTGAGCACGGGTACCCAAATTGGATCGGGCTACGCGTCGTAGCGGTCATTTCATGCATTGCATTGCATTTAGCTACATCTGCTAGTTGTTATACTTGTTGTTGATATTGTTGGTTCTCTACTGTTGATATTGAACTGTTACAAGATATTGGTTACAGCTTTACATAGTGTTTTATTATGGATTTCTTATCTACGCTGTCTTACCCCTGTTTATTACCACTGAGTCTGGCAGCACTCACATTACTCCCTGCACCTTGTGTGCAGATCCAGGTACCTCTTAGCAGACCTAATTCGGTAGCCGCTCGGAGGCATTGTGCGGGATAGTCGAGGTAGCTGCAGCGTCCGCAGGACCTGACTCCCCTTCTAGTTGTCATTTCTTATCTTGTTGTCTTTCCTTTCCGCACTGAGTTTGTTATAAACTTTGTTACACTTATGTTCTTTAGAGGTTCATGACTCTTGACCCTGCGGTCTGTGAGAGTCGGTATATTTTGGGACTTGGTTCCCCGTTTTCGATATATGTATATATCACTGTTGTTTCATGTTTTGATATGTTTAATTGGGATAGAGAGAGCTCCTAGCTCCATTATTGTTATTGAGTGGTCAGGCTGGCCTAGCAGTGTGCTTGGCGCCATCGCGACCGGATTTGTGGTCGTGACACAAGTCTTGCCTTATATTTGTCAATAGTGTCATCATCTTTAATTTTCCTCTTAAAGATCCATTTAGAACCCAACGATTTATTTCTAGGAGGAAGATCAACCAATTCACATGTATGGTTGTTTAATATGGATTCTATTTCACTATTGACTGCCTCTTTCCATTATAATGATTCTGAAGAAAACATAGCTTCTTTAAATGATTGAGGCTCATTTCCATTAAGAAAGTCACAAAATCTTGTCCAAATGAAGTAGACGTTCTTTGACGTTTACTGCGCCTTGGATCTTCCTAGTTAAGTGTACTTTCTTTTGCTTCTTACCGAGGTCGTTTAGATCCTTCACTAATCGACTCACGTTCCTTTTTATACGGATATATTTTCAAAGAACTCAGCATTATCTGATTCTATAACCGTATTACTATGAATGTCAGGATTTCCTGAGTTATGAATCAGAAATCGATATGCTTTATTACTAGTCGCATATCCTATGAAAACACAATCAACGGTTTTCGGTCCTATTTTTACCCTTTTGGGTTTAGGAACTTGCACTTTTGCCAAACACCCCCACACTTTAAAATAATTCAAGTTGGGCTTCCTTCCTTTCCATTTTTCATATGGAATGGATTGTGTTTTGCTATGGGGTACTCGATTTAGTATACGGCTAGCCGTAAGTACGGCTTCCCTCCACAAGTTCTGTGGCAAACCAGAACTTATCAATAATGTGTTCATCATCTCCTTTAATGAACGACTCTTTCTTTCTGCAATCCCATTGGATTGGGGCGTGTAAGGGGCCGTTGTTTGATGAATAATTCCATATTCTAAACATATTTGTTCAAAAGGAGATTCATATTCACCACCCCTATCACTTCTTATCATTTTGATTTTCTTGTTAAGTTGTGTTTCAGCTTCATTTTTGTATTGCTTGAATGTGTCTATTGCGTCATATTTACTATTAAGTAAGTAAACATATCGAGTGATATCGTCAATAAAAGTTATGAAATACTTCTTTCCACCGCGAGATGATATTGACTTCATGTCACAAATATTTGTGTGAATTAAGTCTAAAGGATTTGAATTCCTTTCAACCAACTTATAAGGATGTTTAACATACTTAGATTCCACACATACTTGACATTTTGATTTGTCACATTCAAATTTAGGCAATACTTCCAAATTAATCATTTTTCGTAAGGTTTTATAATTGACATGACCCAAACATATATGCCATAATTCATTTGACTCAAGTAAGTAAGACGAACCTGAAATTTTATTATTATTCTCAACAACCACTATATTCAGCTTGAAAAGGCCCACAGTGAGGTAACATTTTCCTACAAATATTTCATTCTTACTTATTACAACCTTATCGGAAACAAAAACACATTTCAATCCATTTTTAACAAGAAGTCCAGTAGAGACTAAATTCTTCCTAATCTCGGGAACATGAAGGACATTGTTCAAAGTCACCACTTTGCCGGAAGTCATTTTGAGAAATATCTTCCCACATCCTTCAATATTGGCCTTAGAAGCATTTCCCATAGAAATCATCCCGTCGGGTCCAACAGGAGCATAAGTAGCAAACGCTTCTCTAACAGCACAAATGGCGAGTGGCTCCAGAATAAATCCACCACTCTTTAGGATTTCATACCAAGTTGCATTCGGAAAGAATGTCACATAAGTCATCAACTGTGAGCACGTGAGTTTTTGCCCTATATGAGAATTACTCCCAAAAATTCAAAATAAAAGAGTTTTTTGTTGTTTGCAATATTTGTGAATTTTGTGTTATTTTGTTTGAATTATTTGAATTTATCTATGCATATTTATTTGTTTAAATAAATAAAAAATATAAAAAATATGTTTCATTTGTATATAAAATTCAAGTTTATACTTAGGAATAATTAAGTTTATTTAAAAAATCACAAAAATATGTATGTTTGCGTTTTTTTTAGCATTTAATATTCAATTTGTGCGATTTTATTTTAATTGACATCAAATTTTGTGTGATAATTATATTATTAGTTAATTAGTGTTTTTAAGATAATTTGGGTTTTTATAATTTAATCTTAACATTTTCTTTCATAATAAATAAATAAATAAAATAAATCCGGAATTGGGCTTCTTCTTGAATTTTAAACTTAGGCCCAAACCTATTCTACCCAACCCAAAATCACATAACCCAAACCCATGACCCATAACCCATGACCCAAACCCATAACCCATAAACTAATTACTATACACTATTCAAACTAACCCTAAAACACACATAACAAAAGAAGCCTCCATCTCTTTCTCATACTCTCTCATCTTCTTCTCCAAGTTTCATAGCCATGGCTACCCTCTCTTCATCTTCTTCGAACCAGCCCCTTCCCCATCGTCTTCCTCCTCATGCCGTCGACCTCTCCATTTTCGGCGACCACCAAACAACAACCATCTCTATCTTCTTCTTCAATGGAGGAGTACTCAACAATGAAACAAGTAAATCCTTAAAGATCTTCTTCTCCAAACACCCCCAAGCCGCCACCTTCTTCCTCACATCACCCCCCCTCTAAGCTGCTAACCCAGCCACCCTCCAGCTCGCCAGACCATCCACCAACAGCCTCCTCGTCAACCAGTCGCCGGCGAACTCACCCAACGACCAAGCTCCCTCGTTTTTCTTTTTCTTTCTTTTCTTTATATATATATATATATATATATATATATATATATATATATATATATATATATATATATATATATATATATATATATATATATATATATATATGTATATTTTCGGATTTAGATAGTATATGGTTGATTTTGTTTCTTACTTGTTGTTCATTATGTTCTTGATTATTTTTTCATCTTCATACTTTAATCATATGTTTTTGTTTAGTTTTAATATTGAAATGTTATAGTTTAATCATTTGCATCTTTAATCTTGGTTGTGATATTGTTAGATTTAATTCGAATTTTAGTTGATTATTAAGTTTAGTAGATTAAATTTGTTTCATTATTTTTGCTTAAGTATAAATTCGAATATTTAATTACAGAATTGAGATAGTTTGTTTGATATGTTAAGTTCAATTTAATTTAAGTTTAAATGATTTGAAGTTACTTGTTTATTATTGTTGATAAATGTGAAAATTTTGTGTTATAAAAAAAATGTTGTTCTTGGTTGTTCATCATGTTGTTAGGATTGTTGTTAGAATTGTTTACGAATTGGTTAAATTTGCTATATTTTGGTTGTTTGATTTAGGTGAATTAGTTATAGCTGATAAGGGTATAGTAGTAAATTTTAATAATTTTGGGGTTATTTTGGTCATTAATTTGTAGTCAATTATTTGAATTAAATTATTTTGACCATTAGTTGTTTAGATATTGTTAAAATAATTAGGGTGGAAGACAAAACATTTGATAGTGTAGAATAATTTTTTGTTTAATAAAAGAGTGAGAAACAAAGTGTAGTGGTATTAAAAGAATTAATTAAATATAGATAATCATGCTTTGAAATAATTAAAATAAAAATAGTGGGGAATAAAACATAATTTAGTGGGATTAAAAGTTTGATTAAAATAAAATTAAAGTGGAGTCTTACTTTTGTTTATGTAATTGATAGTGATTTATTGTTTTAAATTAAAAGAAGAAGATGTCTTGCATAAATATAGAAGAAGGAAATCAGAAAAAGAAAAAAAGATCAAAAAGTGAAGAAAAAATCTTAGAGAGAAAAATCTGAAAAATCTTAGAAGTGTTACCAAATAGTGAAGAAAAGAAAAAAAAAAACAAAAAAAAAACGAAAAAATCTGAAAGAAAAATTTTAGTCTTTCATTTTACAAAGTTTTATTTTTGAAGTTCAATTCTGGTTGATTCTTATTGCTTAAATCCGGATACTGGGTATTCTTGATTATACTGCTGTTGCTGTGTTGTTGCTGTGTCATCTATCCTTCTTTATTTCCAATATCAGGTACATAACCTAATTATGTTTAAATGATAAGATGAATATATGGGAAGTATGAAAATTCTGAAATTTTAAATAGTTTCTATTCCTATCTTCTTTTACAGATTATGTTTAATAAATTCAATATTAATATTCTGTAAGTTTTTGTTATAAATTTAAATAATTAAGTCTTGTTGTAGTAATAATAATTCACTTAAAAAATGGTTATTAAATAGTATAATTATAAATATGTTTGTTAATGTTCAAATGGTTTAGTAATTGAAGCAAGAATGAGTTACGTTTTTTTTATTAATCGGATTAATTAAAATTTGTTAGTTCATTAGCTACAAATATTTTAACACCGTCTTTAAAGATAATTTATAAATATGTAGTTAAATTTAATAAAAATGTGAATTGTAATTATTTTTGCGTAATTTAGGCATGTAGGTACGGTTTAAGTTTTAAATGATAAAAGAATGCTTTTCTTCAAATTTATCAAATCTTCAAATATATGTGTAAATAATTAAGGTTGATTATGGTTTTGAAAAATAGTTGTAAATAGTTAATATCAAGGGTTTAAGTCAAAAATAGTAAAAAATTAAAAATATGAGTTTAAATTAGTTGTAAGATAATTGGTTTAGTTTGTATATATATTAATTGTTGATTTTGCACTTATATTTTCAGTTTTATTTAAGTAATGTCTATTTTTATTAAACATTTATCTAAATATAACAAATAATATATTTTTCTTTAAGCTAATATAAAAAAAACGAATTTAAATAAAATTATAGTTAATTTATAATTGCTGTTTTTCTAAAAATAAACTTAGTTTTGAACAATTTGGAATAAAAATAATTTTACCATACAAGCTTTAATATGGCTATAATTTTGATAATTTTGAATAAATGATTTTATTGGTTTTTTTATATATATTACCATTCAAGCCTTTTCAATATTGTTCTAATTAATCTTTTATTATTAAGTTAAGAAATTTCGTATTTACAAAATAATAAAAAATAATAATAATAAAAAACAATAAAAAAATATTTCTGTTTAAACATAGATTAAATTTCGTTTCATTAAGTTTTTGTCATAAATTAGATAAGTATTGCATTTTTAATTTCTAAATTAATTATGAATTTTCTTTATTTATAAAAACTAAAAAAAATTTGGAAATGTAGTCATTTTAGGATTATTTTTGTTAATAAATGAGACGAGCCTCGCCAAATAAATCACACAATCGGTGGGGCCCTCACAAGTGTATAAATTAAAAATACTTAGAAATTCGGGATTGGCCGTTTAATGAATTTTCACGGCCTTCTCAAAATAATAACGCGTTAATAGCTTTAAGCGCGTATTTAATAAATTCTATCTCCCTAAACTCTGGTGCACATTTATGTGACCCAAATCCAAATCTCAACAAAGATGAAATGTGTTGAAAATCACGGGTACATTGATTGTGACGTGGTTTGAAATTCATTTTCACGATGTTGCAATTCTTTATTAAAATATTGAATAATAACACTCAAGCGGTTAAAGGTAAAATTTTGCACATAAGTTTAAAAATTGTTAAAATCAGATAATTAAGCCGAATACAACAGTTGAGCGACCGTGCTAGAACCACGGAACTTGGGAGTGCCTAACACCTTCTCTCGGGTTAACATAATTCCTTATCCGGATTTCTGGTTCGCGGACTATTAAACAGAGTCATTCTTTTCCTCGATTCGGGATTCAACCGGCTACTTGGGACACCATAAATCTCCCAAGTGGCGAGTTTGATTTCATTAAATAAATCCCGTTTCGATTGTCCTTTAATTGAAAAAAAACTCCATCGCGCCCTCACGGTTTAGCGGAAAAAGGAGGTGTGACAGCTCTGGCGACTCTGCTGGGGATTAGCCCAGAACCACGACTTCAAGGTTGGAAATTTGAGCTTATGATAAATTGTTGTATTTTGGCTTTATTATCTCATATTTTCATATTATCTATGCTTAATGTGCAAAATAATAATTCTTATCGCTTTGATATTATTTGAACTGTATATATAAACTGTGCTGAAACCTTTCTCTTCTCACCTCCGGGGATGTGCTTACTGGTTGATACTCCGTATTCTGTTAGTGTTGATACCCTTAAATAAAAAGAGGTCGGGCAGGTTATTAAGCCGGACGATCCCGCGGGTCCCCGGTACTTTGCCTCCTCCTCGACTCGAGTTGTCCGCTCGGGTACACAGTCTAGAACATATACCTAGATTTTTAACCTAGAATAACTTGACTTCATGCCGGGTCCCTGGTAGGAACGCTTATTTGCATCATGTTGCATCTAACTTAGGAGACTCAACACTGGGGTTAGGTCCGTCTAGGACAGGTAACCTGAAATGAAAAGACCATCCTGCTGCATCCTTGTTTGTTTATGCATTTATTTGCTTCGGACTTGCATGCTGACCGGGTTTTAATATTGAGAAAAAAAAAACAAAGAGAAAATTTGTTACTTTCAAAATAGTTTGTTTTTTAATTAAAAAGAAAAAAAAAACATGTTTTTTTGTGTGATTTATTGTTAAAATAAAAAATAGGGTTTAGTTTTTCAATAAAATAACAATAGTCTGTTCCATTTACAAATGTAGCTTGTTTAACCGAACTACGCTGGTTTGATTCTCACCGGATGTGAGATACGTAGGCAACCCTTATCGGGTCCAACCTCCTCTTTTTTACAAAAATAGAAAAAAAAATATTGAAATTAATTTTCGTCGTAAATAAGTTGAGTGATGTCGATTTCAAAAATAGCCGAATGTACCCGAAAGGGATGCCGGAAGGCTGACTTTGCATAAACGACTACTTTTGGGTCATTTTGTAGATTGTTTGGTCGATTGACCCTCAGAGCCTTATAATCTTCGTCCCTGAGGCGCTAAAAGGCCGTGTTTGCAATACTAGGTCTTTTGTTTTAATTCAAAAAATAAAAAGAAAAAATATCAAAATTTTAATTTTGTCATAAATAAGTCAGGTGATGCCGCTTTTACCAAAAATAGTCGAATGTTCCCGATAGGGACGCCGTAAGGCTGACTTTGCATAAACGGCCACTTTTGGTCATTTTTAGGATTTTTGGTCAATTAGCTAAATACAACCTTAAAATCTTCGTCCCCGAGGTGCTGAAAGGTCGTGTTTGCAAAACCATGTCTTTTATTGTAATTTAAAAAAAAAAAGAATCAGTGGCAAGTAAATGCTTGAATTTTTTATCAAAATAAGCCAAGCTAGTTTCGGCGGTGTTTTAAACCGTTCTTGCCGAGATAGCCTTATAGCATCTTTCAGTTGTTGAAAGGCTGTCTTCGTAAAAGAATGGACAAGTTTGTAAAGAAATCCTTCCCGGCCTCAAAATTCATATGGAGTTGAGAAGGGGCCACGTTTGCAGAAATAGCCATTTGGTTGACATTGGCAAACATGGAAGGAATCGGCTAGTTTTTTTTCTTAATTTATATTTCTTTTGATTAGATCATATGGTGTTTGATTTTCAAGACTGTAAGTATTTCTTTTCATCAAAATCTGTTATTATGGCTAGTTTTTAAAACTTTGTAATCATGTTTGTTTTATTGTGAAAATTGAAAATTCCTGTAAAAAATGTTTTATTATTATTCTCCTTTCATTACCGAACTACGCTCGGTCTGATTCATGCAGGGTCATGATACGTAGGCAATCTCCATAAGATTTGACCACACTGTATATGTATATATAAAAAAAGGAAAAAATGAAAGAAAAGAGAAAGAAAAAAAAGTAAGCAAAAAATATTGATAAGGACTTGCTGAGTTCATTCTAACATGTTTTGTCTTGAATTGTAAAGTAAGTAGGAGGTGGATGGTTTGTGGCAAGCGAAAAACGCAAGATCCCCGAAAGATGGTACAGGAGGAAATAACCCAAAGATTGAAAAGCTTAGAACAGCGGTTGAAAAACACGCACGGGTTGGCAGGTCAAAAGAGTGTTGATTTCAAAGATCTATGTTTGTTTCCCGATGTCCACTTGCCACATGGTTTCAAGATTCCCAAATTTGAAAAGTACGATGGACATGGAAATCCCATAGCCCATTTGAAAAGGTATTGCAATCAACTAAGGAGTCTAGGAAGAAATGAAGAATTGCTAATAGCTTACTTCGGGGAAAGCCTTACAGGAGTAGCCTCTGAATGGTTTTGGGATCAAGACGCATCTCGCTGGCATGTCTGGAACGACATGGCACGGGCCTTTGTCAAACAATTCCAATACAACATCGAAATTTCCCCTGACAGTATTTTTCTTTCAAATCTGAAGAAGAAACCAAGTGAAAGTTTCAGGGAATACTCCCTTAAATAGAGAGAGCAACCAGCTCGGGCTGAGCCACCCATGGATGACCACGAGTTAATCACTGTCTTCCTTCAGGCTCAAGATCTGGATTATTTTCAGAACATGATGTCTGCGGTTGGTCAATCCTTCCTGGATGTAATCAAAATGGGAGAAATGGTAGAGAACGGTCTTAAGACAGCAGAATTATAAGTCAAGCGGCTCTCAAGGCTGCAGCTCAGGCTGTCCAATTTGAATCTAGTGACACGAATGAGAGGGATGAAGAAGTCATGATGATATCAGGGTCAAGAAAAGGTTCCAGAAGAACACCTCGATGGTATGCACTGTCTCGACAGGTTTCCAAAACTCCCCTGAGCATTACTATCCACCTTCGAACCTACCATACTCAGTTGATCCACCCCAATATGTTATTCAACCATCAAATCATCCAAGAAAGCGAGCACGAGCATCACAAAATCTCCACCAGCCGCTGCAAAATTTCCAAATACCTTATAACCCACTTCCAAACCAAGGGTATAGAAGGGAACCGAAGTTGAAGGATAATTTCACACAAATAGGAGTTTCCTATGCAGGCTTATTTGAGAAGTTAAAGCAACAGGACATGATTGCACCCATCCCTCCAAATCATGTGGACCCACGTGCAAGGAGCTTTGACCTATCTAAAAGGTGTGAATACCATTCCCATGCCCAGGGCACAACATGGAAAGTTGTCGGGATTTGAAAAGGGAAATAGAAAGGATGATACAGGAAAGATTGATTGTGATTCAAAATAGTGACACCCAAAATATCGCGCTGAATCCATTACCTGCACATGATGCTACACACTTTCTGGTGGTGATGCCTGGTGACACGGAATATGAGAATCCACTCGGGAATTTGCCGACTAAAATGGGAGAAGGCCATAGTGATTCTGATAATCAAATTTGTGGCTAAATGTCAGGCTTATCAATTGGAGTGTCATTTGTGGTGGCTTATTTTGTTGTCATTTCTATTTGTCTGGATTATTTCAGAATTGTAATCCGAATATTGTCTTGTAGCTCAAACCTTTCTATCCTTGTATTTTTCTTTTAATCGTAGTGTCTCATCTAAAGGGGTCTAGGTTCATTCTAAGGGTTATAACCCCAGTTTTGTTTGATGGTTGTTCGAGTCGTTGTTTTATCGGTTAATGTAATGACCTGTTTTATATTATTTCTAGACATTTTCTATTGTTTAGTCCTCTCCTTCCTATAGTTCTTTTTCTGCCAGCTCTAGTGACATGACGTGCGCGCATAGTTTTGGCCTAATCTTAAAAGTTAATCACAAAACCATTGGGAGGTGATCGAGATATTTAAATGAAATAAGAACGGTATGAGATTATTCGAAGTCCAAGTCATGTGAAACTGGGGCAAGTAAAAAGAAAACCGTTAAAGGCAAGTTGGCCATGTTGAGGGTCGTTCGTGGTAAAAGTGAGAGTGTTGCCCAACAGTGCTTTAGAAGATATGGCAAATATTAATCATGTTGTTTGCACTTGCCATGTTTTGATGATTAGAATGACGAGGGCATTTTGTTCTGCTATTCAAACACTGTATCCTTCGTTACCCCTGTTGAGCCTTATTCATTTTCTTTCATACCCCTCCTTTGGAGTTAACTGCAAAGACTAGAAACACAAGCATAAAAGATAAGAAAAAGAAAAAGAGAAAGAAAACAACAAAAAGAAATAAAGAAAACAAAAAGAAAAAGAAAAAGAAATGAAATATAACAACGAGGAATTGGGAACTACGTGTGACCTGATTCCTCAAAGAGGATACGTAGGCGCTTCACAGCTCGTTCATAGTGTAAATAAAAATAAAAAATCCTCAAGCAAGAATCTGGGGCAAAAATTGTGTTTATTATAAATAAATCTAGGTTCGAAGGTTGTAAATTTTGAACCCAAATCTGGTTTGTTTTGAGCCTTTAATATTGTGACGACCCGGCCAGTCGTCACGAGAATTACCACCCCATTATGTTGTAAATACATGTTTTATGATTTTATATCGGTGTTAGAGCCTATCGGGTGAGTTAGGAGTGAATTGGATTGAAAATGAGGCATATAGCCTTTTTGAAGGAAACTTGAATAAGGAAAGTCAACCTGGAGTTGACTATTTGGTTAGAGGGCTCGGAATCGAATTATGATGATTCGGTTAGTTCCGGGAGGTGATTTGCGACTTAGGGGAGCGATCGGAATTGAATTTGGAGGCCCGGTGTAGAAATAGGCTTGAATTGGCTAAGGTTGAATTTTGGCGAAATCCGAACGGTAGGTGAGATTTTGATCCGGGAGTTGGAATGGAATTCCGACAGTTGCAGTAGCTCCATTAGGTGATTTTGGATGTGCCTGCAAAATTTCAGGTCATTCGGACGTTGTGTAGACGGGTTTTTTGATTGATTGTGCAATTCGGAAGTTTTGAAGGAATTTAGGCTTGAATCCGTGTGTAATTGGTGATTTTAATGTTTAGGATGGTGTTTTTATGATTGGAACAAGTTCGTATCGTGTTTTGGGGTATGTTGGTGGTTTTCGTTGGGGTCCGGGGGCCTCGGGGTGTTTTCGGATGGCTAAACGAGAGAAAATGTGGAAAATTATGCTAAACGAGAGAAAATTATGATTTGGGCGATTTTGAAGAGAAACTCAAGGGAAATCATCAGGATATCAACTATGGACTTAAACTATGATTAGTATTGATAATATTATGCAATTATATCGTGAAAATGGAGGAATTTGGGGTGATTCATGGAAGATTTAACCCTAGGCTTGAACTTTAGAAAATCAAGGTTTTGAATGGGCAAATGGAGTCCGAATTTGGTAAAATTGATATGCTTAGACTCGTATCGAGATGAGGGTTCCGAATATGTGACTTTTGTAATTTTTCGACAAGCGTACCGAAAGTCGAGTTTTGACAACTTTGGGAATTTTGATGTAAATTGAGTTGTTTTGGTCGGATGTCGTCCCATTGGCCTAATTTGTTGTGTATCTACTGTATTTGATCAGATTCTACGCGTGCGGAGCTTGATACTCGTGGCAAGGGCATTGCGGAGTAGTCGTCGCGCCGTATTGAGGTGAGTAATAGATGTGGGTGATGACCAGCGGGTTCGAAACCCCGGTATACCACTTTGTGACGCTGTATAGCGGCGAGACACATACTCTCATGTGAGTGCGGGGTCGATTGTGATTGGGGACTATGGCTTAGTCCGACTTGCTGATACTTTGTTATGATATTAGGCTATTCATGAGCCGTCGAACCTCCTTCTCGGATGGTTGCATATTATACTGTGATATTGGCTACTCTTGAGCCGTTGAACCCCTTTCTTGGGTGGTTGAGTATACTTGTGGGCCGTGAGCCAGTTATTGGATCCCGCGAGGATCGTTATCATTGTCTTATCATATTGACATGTTAGTTACTACCGATCCGTAGCTATTTCTGTTATCATGCTATTTCCAATCTCTGGAACTTGGTATTACTGTTTAACAACTAAAAAATGATAAAAAGGTTTTCAAAACTACTTTTGAGCCTGCGAGGCTGTATTTGCATATTAGCTGACTGGTAGTGGATCGGGCTGCGTGCCGCAATAGTATATATGTTGGATCGGACTGTACGCCGCAGTGATATTGTGCTTGGGCTTTAGGAGCCCCTCCGGAGTCTGAACCCCCACAGGTGAGCACGGGTACCCAAATTGGATCGGGCTACGCGCCGTAGCGGTCATATCATGCATTGCATTGCATTTAGCTACATCTGCTAGCTGTTATACTGTTTTGCTGGTACTTATTGGTACAGGTATAGTTGATATTGATTCTGTGACAGGGTATTTGAATACAGCTTTACATAGTGCTTTATTGCGGATTTCTTATCTACGCTGTCTTACCCTTGTTTATTACCACTGAGTCTGGCAGTACTCATTTTACTCCTTGCACCTTGTGTGCAGATCCAGGTACCTCTCAGCAGTGATCCAGTAGCTGTGCGAGGCGACATTTGTGGATATTCGAGGTAGCTGCAGAGTCCGCAGGACCCGATATTCCTTCTTACTGTCTCTTGATTTTGTATTGACTTTTCTTTCCGCACTTGGTATCTTGTAGACCTTTATACACTCATGTTCAGTAGAGGCTCATGACTCTTGACCCTTCGGTCTATGGGAGTTGGCACATGTTGGGACTTGGTTCCCTGTTTTTAATATATCTATCACTGTTGAATTATTCTGTTATGCTTAAATTGGATAAAGTGAGCTTATGGCTCCGTAATGGTTGTTAATTGGTCAGGCTGGCCTAGCAATGTGCTGGGCGCCATCACGACCGGATTTGGGGTCGTGACAAATACCCTTTCTTTCTAAGCCCTATCAAAATCCACATTACAGTCCAAAGAAAGACCTTTTGACCAATCTTCAAAAGAGGCCAAGTCAGGCAAATGAGAGAAGTCTTATCAGAACATAACACTCTGATTCCCAGCAGAAAAGACTCAGATCTTTAGCAGAAGAAATATAAGAGAGTCTTAGCGGTAACACCCAGAACCCCAGCTGATAAGTAACACAAATGAGAGAGTCTTATCGGTGAAAACCTTCACGGGCACCATAAGGCGATAAAAGCTTGAAAGAAAAACCAAAATGAGAAAGGCATGATAGTGAAAATCTTTCTAGCACTACAAGTCGAATAAAGATTGAGAATAATATGGAAATCACCAGACAGAAATCTTGAAAGACGATTGACGACGGAGGATAGGCCATATGTGCATGTCATGACCATTAGAGTCGGTATCCGCTTTTGATAGGGTTTTATTTTATAGTTTCTTTTGTTAGAAAGTCATCTTTTCTTTGTCTTCTATATTAGTTTCCTTTTATCTTTCTCCTTTCATCAAAATTCCCCAATAGAGTCTGTTTGGTCAAAACAAGTTAGAAATGGCTTCAAAATATGCCATCGAATTCCCAATTATGCAAGACGAGATCTGATTGGTACACCCAAGTGGTATAAGTCAGGAGGGAACAAGCGTAAGGCCGGTGTCAAAAAGGATATTTCCCAGCAAGAGGAAATTGACAAAGGGATGGATCAGTGTCAAAGAGGATATCTCCATCAAAAAATTAATGTCAATGATTTTAAGGCCAAAGCCAGTGAAACTCAAAGGTCGGGGAAACGCCCGTTCCCTAGATATTCCACAAAAGAAGGGGGGATATCCCAGTAGAAAAGGTATTTCCAGTGACAAGGATGAACGAAGAAAATGGTTCATCAGTAAAATATGCAAGATCCTCAAGCAGGGTCACTGTCATAGAAATTTGGGCGGTCAGGATACCAGTGGAAATGTCACGACCCGGATTTTTCCCCCAACATCGGGATCGTGATGGCGCCTACTCGTGGTAGCTAGGCAAGCCACTGTATTCATAATATCCTGTTTTTAACACAATTTTAATTAAATAAATGCGGAATACTTTATCGAAATAGAAATAACTAATTACAAGATGAAAATCATATTGAAATCCTCTACCCAAGACGTGGAGTCACCAACTCACGAACTACTATGGAATACTACACATAAAAGTCTGAAGGAAATATAACATAATTCTGGTTTGTCTCGGAACAAAGAGACTACAGCTAGTAACATAAATAAAGAGAGAGACGCCGGGCCTGCGGACGTCCGCAAGCTACCTCGGTCTCAAATGTGATCAACTCCCACGCAATCGATTTACTGCTGCTGCTCCTGATCGTAACCTGGACCTGTGCAAAAACGCACAGAAGTGTAGTATCAGCACAACCGACCCCATGTGCTGGTAAGTGCCTGGCCTATCCCGACGAAGTAGTGATAAGCCTAGGACCAGACACCCACATAAACCTGTGCAATTCAATATATATGCATACCACAGAATAACAAGAAATAACCAGGTAATAACACAATAAGGAATATCTCAAAGAATTGAACAATTAACAACAGTTAATAAATTCACAAGGAAAAACAAGGTATAATGGAAACACAAGAAATATCAAGTCAAGGAATAGCAAGCAGTTGCACGGCATCACCCTTCGTGCTTTTACTCTCATCCTCACCAAATAAGAAAATAAAGTACACGACATCACCCTTCGTGCTTTTACTCTCATCCTCACATCCATAGTACGGCATGATCCTTCGTACATGGTTCAATAACAGGGCACGGCATGATCCTTCGTGCATAATCAATAAAACATGGCACGGCATTAACCTTCGTGCATAAATAAATAAACATGGCACGGCATCACCCTTCGTGCATTATCACTCTTCCTCACCCAAATAACAATCACAGTTAAGGGCAAAAAAGAAGCAGTAATTCATAAACTGTCCCAACAAGGGCAATAATTAATCATCTTCACAACAAGTCCCGACAAGGGAGAACAATAATAATTCATCTGTAATATATCTCAAAATAATCATTTTCCAACGACTCACGGTCATACTAGACGCCAGTGTATGGATGCTCGTCACCACAGCCCATACACCGCACTCGATCACATAACACATAACACATAATCCTATTCCCTCAAGCTAGGATAGAACAAACACTTACCTCGAATATTTATGAACAATTCAATCCGTGGAAATATCTTTTTCTTTCAAATTTGGCTCCAATCCAATCGTATCTATACACAATTGGTTTAATATCATCAATACTACTCAACAAACTAATTCTTAAGACCAAATACAACTTTTACAACATTCTGCCCGGAATAATGAATTTCAACCCCGGGCCCACATGGTCGGAACTCGGGGTTAGGACCAAAATCCTGTTACCCATCCCCCCACGAGTTCATGTATATGATTTGTTTCAAAATCGGACCTCAATTCGAGGTCCAATTTCCCAATTTATGAAAAACCCTATATTCTAACAAAAACAAGAAATTCTACCATGAAAACCTTTGATTTCTATTGAAAAACATGTTTAATGATGTTAGGAATTGAAAGAATTAAGTAAAAAGTGACTTACAATTGTTTTGACGAAGAAGGAATCCGTGAAGAATCGCAAATGGATGTTTTTGTTTTGTAAAAAGTGAAGAAATGAACTGAAAATCGTGTTTTACAGGTCTCTGTGTTCGCATTTGCGAACATGGATTCGCAATTGCGAACCCCGACCAATTTCTGGAGTTTGAAAAATAAGCTAAGGCTGGGAAGTTCGCATTTGCGAACATTTGTTCGCATTTGCGAACTCTGGCAGAAAAAGGGAGTGTTCGCATTTGCGAACACAGGCAGTATTGGGCAGTGTTCGCATTTGTGAACAATGGTTCGCATTTGCGAACACAAGCAGTATAGGGAATGTTCGCATTTGCGAACTTTTGTTCGCATTTGCGAACATAGTTAGGCCCTGGGGACTTTTGCATTTACGAACAAGGCTGGGCATGAGGGGTTTCGCATTTGCGATTAGGGTTCGCATTTGCGAGCCCTGCCTTGTACTGCCCCCTTCGCAATTGCGAGAAATACTTCGCAATTGCGAAGCCAACAGCTGGGTGAAAAACCAGCAGTGCAAAAATTCAGAATTTCATCCAACGGCCTATCAAATCTTTACCCGAGCCCCCGGGCTCCCAACCAAACATGTACACAACTTCAAAAACACATTACGAACTTGTTCGTGCGATCATATCGCCAATATCACATCGTTTTCATCAAATTAAACCTCAAGTTCATGATTTTCATACTTTTGGTTTTCAAAACTCTCAAACTTGGAACTCAAGGTCCAAAACATTTCAATCGACATCCGAATGTCACCGAACTTTACAGAAATCACATATATAATATTTAAGACTCGTACCGGGCGTCGGAACCAAAATACGAGCCCGATACCAAGGTCAATTAATTCATTTCCTTTAACAATTACATCAAAAACAATTTCATAGAAAAATTCATAACTTGGGCTCTAGGCCTCAGAATTCGACTCCGGACGCATGTCCAAGTCACATATTTTCCTACGGACCTCTCGGGATCATCCAATCTCGGGTGCGGATCCGTTTACCAAAAATGTTAACCGAAATCAACCATATCAATAAATATCATTTTTATCCAAATTTCTCATAGAATTCATATTTTCTATCACAAAATCTTTCCGGCTACATGCTCGGATTGTGCACGTAAATCGAGGCAACATAGAATTAGGTTTTCGAGGCCTCAGAAGCTCGAAATTATTAATAAAATAAGTGATGACCCTTTGGGTCGTCACAATCTCCACCTCTAAAACAACCGTTCGTCCTCGAACGGACAAAAGAAAGAAGTACCGAGTCAGGAAACAAGTGTGGGTAACGGCTCCGCATATCAGACTCGGACTCCCAGGTCGATGCCTCAGGAGGCTGACCTCTCCACTGAACACGCACAGAAGGATAACTCTTCGACCTCAGCTGTCGAACCTGCCGGTCTAGAATAGCCACCGGCTCCTCCTCGTAAGATAGATCATTGTCCAATTGGACAGTACTGAAGTCTAACACATGTGTGGGATCGTCGTGGTATCTCCGAAGCATAGATACGTGAAAAACTGGATGCACGGCTGATAAGCTAGGCGGCAAAGCTAATCTGTAAGCCACCCCTCCCACTCTGTCTAGAATCTCAAATGGACCAATATACCTAGGGTTGAGCTTGCCCTTCTTCCCGAACCTCATCACGCCCTTCATAGGCGACACTCGGAGCAATACTCGTTCACCAACCATGAAATCCACAACTCGAACTTTACGATCCGCATAAGTCTTCTGCCTGGACTGAGCTGAACGCAATCTCTCTCGAATAGTCTTGACCTTATCCAAGGCCTCCTGAACTAAGTCTGTACCTAACAACCGAGCCTCTCCCGGTTCAAACCGTCCAACTGGTGATCGACATCGCCTACCATACAACGCCTCATACGGAGCCATCTGGATGCTAGACTGGTAACTGTTATTGTAGGCGAACTTTGCTAATGGCAGAAACTGGTCCCACGAGCCTCCGAAATCAATAACACAAGCTCGAAGCATGTCCTCTAGAATCTGAATAGTCCTCTCCGACTGGCCATCCGTCTGAGGATGAAATGCTGTACTCAACTGAACCTGGGTGCCTAACTCCTGCTGGACCGCTCTCCAGAACCGCGAGGTAAACTGCGTACCCCGATCAGAGATAATAGATACCGGCACTCCATGGAGACGAACAATCTCCCTAATGTAAACCTCCGCTAACCTCTCCGACGAGTAGGAGACGGATACTGGAATAAAGTGTGCTGACTTGGTCAGCCTATCAACAATGACCCAAATAGCATCAAATTTCCTCCGAGTCAAAGGAAGTCCAGTAACGAAGTCCATAGTGATCCGCTCCCATTTCCACTCGGGAATTTCAATCCTCCGGAATACACCACCAGGTCTCTGGTGCTCATATTTCACCTGCTGACAATTTAGACACCGAGCGACATACGCAACGATATCTTTCTTCATTCTGCGCCACCAATAGTGCTGCCGTAAGTCCTGGTACATCTTCGTGGCGCCTGGGTGAATAGAATACCGTGAACTGTGGGCCTCCGCTAAGATTAACTCTCGAATCCCTTCGACATTGGGCACACAAACTCGACCTTGCAATTTCAATACCCCATCATCATCTAGATTTACCTGTGTGGAACCTCCCCACTGTACTGTATCTCTCAACTCACGCAAATGAGGATCATCAAATTGCCTCTCACGGATACACTCTAATAAAGAAGAACGAGCGACCGTGCAGGCTAACACCCTGCTAGGCTCAGAAATGTCTAATCTCACGAACCGGTTGGCTAAGGCCTGGACATCTAGAGCTAATGGTCTCTGACTGACCGGAATGTATGCAAGACTACCCATGCTGGCATACTTTCTACTCAAAGCATCGGCCACCACATTGGCCTTACCTGGGTGATATAAGATAGTAACATCATAGTCTTTTAGCAACTCTAACCATCTCCGCTGTCGTAGATTCAACTCCTTCTGCTTGAACAAGTACTGTAGGCTTTTGTGATCGGTGTACACCTCACATGTCACACCATATAGATAATGCCACCAGATCTTTAAGGCATGAACCACTGCTGCTAACTCAAGATCATGAACTGGAGAATTCTTCTCATGTATCTTTAACTGCCTCGAAGCATTAGCGATAACCTTACCATCCTGCATCAATACCGCTCCAAGCCCTGTACGAGATGCGTCACAATAAACTGTATAAGGCCCTGTACCTGTAGGTAGTACCAACACTGGTGCGGTGGTCAAGGCTGTCTTGAGCTTCTGAAAGCTCGCCTCACACTCCTCTGACCACTGGAACTGGACACCCTTCTGGGTCAACCTAGCCATCGGGGCTGCAATAGAAGAAAACCCCTCTACAAAACGACGGTAGTAACCTGCTAATCCCAAGAAACTCTGGATCTCAGTCACTGAAGCTGGTCGAGGCCAATTCTGGACTGCCTCAATCTTCTTTGGGTCTACCTGAATACCTTCCACTGATACAATGTGACCCAGAAATGCTACCGAACTCAGCCAGAACTCACATTTAGAAAATTTGGCATATAGCTGGTTATCTTTCAGAGTCTGAAGAACCACTTTGAGGTGCTGCTCGTGCTCTTCCTGGCTGCGGGAGTACACCGGGATGTCATCTATGAAGACTATCACGAACGGATCTAAGTAAGGCCTGAATACCCGATTCATCAACTCCATGAATGCTACTGGGGCATTGGTCAACCCGAAGGACATGACCAAGAACTCATAATGCCCATATCTAGAGTGAAAGGCTGTCTTAGGAATGTCAGCCGCCCTGATCTTCAGCTGATGGTAGCCCGACCTCAAGTCTATCTTTGAGAATACCCTCGCTCCCCGGAGCTGGTCAAACAAATCATCAATCCTCGGCAGTGGATACTTATTCTTTATTGTCACTTTGTTTAATTGCCGGTAATCAATACACATCCGCATCGAGCCATCTTTCTTCTTTACAAATAATACAGGTGCTCCCCAGGGGGAAACACTGGGCGTGATAAAGCCTTTCTCAAGAAGGTCCTGCAGCTGATCTTTCAACTCTTTTAGCTCCGGTGGGGCCATACGACAGGGTGGGATAGAGATGGGCTGAGTGCCCGGTGCCAGATCAATACAGAAATCAATATCTCTGTCGGGTAGCATGCCTGGCAGGTCTGAAGGAAAAACCTCCGGAAACTCTCGTGCAATAGGGACTGACTCAATGGAAGGAACTTCTGCGCTGGAATCACGAACATAAGCCGGATAAGCTAGACACCCCTTCTCGACCATACGTCGAGCCTTAACATAGGAAATAATAGTGCGAACGGAGTGGCTTGAGGTACCTTTTCACTCTAGTCGAGGTGATTCTGGCAAGGCTAAGGTCACCGTCTTAGCATGGCGATCAAGAATAGCATGGTATGGGGACAACCAGTCCATCCCCAATATGACATCAAAATCTACCATATGCAAAAGCAACAGGATCAACACGGGTCTCAAGACCCCCAAATATAACTACGCACGAACGATGCACCCGATCGACTACAATGGAGTCACCCACCGGTGTAGCCACATAAACTGGAATATCCAGAGCATAGCTGGGCACGGCCAAATACGGTGCGAAGTAGGAAGACACATAGGAATATGTAGATCCGGGGTCAAATAATACTGAAGCACCTCTGCCACACACAAGAATAGTACCTGTAATCACGGCATCTGATGCCTCTGCCTCTGGCCTGGCTGGTAAAGCATAGAATCGGGGATCTGCACCTCCCCTCTGAGCTGCGTCTCTAGGACGACCATCAACTGGCCGACCTCTACCTCTCGCTGGACGGTCTCCACCTCTACGGTCTCGACCTCCACCTCTATAATCTCTACCCCCGCCTCTGGCTGGCTGGGCAGGCTGAGGGTCAGCCGGGGCCTGAATCATAGGACGAGGACCTCGCTGCTGAGAGTTGCCCGCTGCTAAAGGGCAATACCTGATAAAATGACCTAGGTCACCACAACCGTAGCAACTCTTAGACTGATAGGGCTGCTGGCCCCGACGACCTGAATGGCCTCCACGAACACTCCGAAGAGGCTGAGCATTAATAGGAGGCTGGTCTGAATAATGCCCCCGAAAACCACGATCACCTGGTCCACCCTGTGAAGCCTGAAGGGCGGAATGAAAAGGCCTGGAGGACTGGCCTCTATCAAAGGATTCTCTGCCACCAGAGGAAGAACCACCAAACCTACCTGAATGACGAGGCCTCTTATCCGAAGAATAACCGCCTCCCCTAGCAAGAGCCATCTCAACTCTGCGTGCTGCATTGGCTGCCTCCTGAAATGATATGTCACTCCCCACGCCCATAGCCATCTGGAGTCTAATTGGCTGATTAGGCCCATCTATAAACCTGCGGACCCTCTCCCGCTCTGTGGGAAGTATCACCACTGCATGATGAGCCAAATCGACAAATCTCGTCTCATACTGTGTAACCGTCATAGTGCCCTGATGGAGGCGCTCAAACTGCCTCCGAAGTACATCCCTCTGAGTAGCAGGGAGAAACTTCTCCATAAATAGTTCCGCAAACTGGTCCCATGATAAAGCCGGGGACCCTGCTGGTCGAGTCAAGCAATAATCTCTCCACCAAGTCTTGGCGGATCCTGCAAGTCTGAAGGTACAGAAGTCAACTCCATTTGACTCCACGATCCCCATAGTCTTGAGAATCTCATGGCAACTGAATAAGAAGTCCTGAGGATCCTCTGATGCGGCACCGCTGAATGTAGTGGTAAACAGCTTGGAGAACCGATCAAGTCTCCATAAAGAATCAGAAGTCATGGCCGCTCCATCACCGGCATGAGCTGTGGTACCTGACTGAGTGGCCACAGCTGGCTGAACCACTGGTGCCTGAGGCTGAGGAGCTACTGGCTCCGGAGTACGAGCAATAGGGGTCTGGGCCCCTCCTCCAGCCTGAGAAGCGGCTGGTGCAACTGATAATAAACCCGCTCCGGCAATGCTGTCCATAAATCCCGCTATTCTGACCAAAGCATCCCGGAGATCCGGGGTAAATAAAGCCTCTCCTGGGACCTGAGCTGGACCCACTGGAGCTGCTGGGACTGGAACCTCCTCGTCAATCTCAATATGAGGCTCCACCTCTGGGGTAGCTGCCTGGGGGCTGAGCTCTACCCCTACCACGGCCTCTGATACGGCCTTGGCCCCTGCCCCTCACAGGAGCTGCCTGGGGCTCGGGCTGATGGTCGGCGGACGAAGAAGCGCATGTCCTCACCATCTGCGAAAGGACAGAATAGAAATTCAATGAGTAATTGAGGAACAAGTCGCACGACAAGAAAGAACAAATGAGAGACTCTTTCCTAACTCAATAGACTCTGGAGGACAAGTACAGACGTCTCCGTACCTACCTCTCAAACTCTACTAAGCTTGTTAGTGAGTGGTGAGACCTATGTAACCTAGAGCTTTGATACCAACTTGTCACGACCCGGATTTTTCCCCCAACATCGGGATCGTGATGGCGCCTACTCGTGGTAGCTAGGCAAGCCACTTGTATTCATAATATCCTGTTTTAACACAATTTTAATTAAATAAATGCGGAATACTTTATCGAAATAGAAATAACTAATTACAAGATGAAAATCATATTGAAATCCTCTACCCAAGACGTGGAGTCACCAACTCACGAACTACTATGGAATACTACACATAAAAGTCCGAAGGAAACATAACATAATTCTGTTTGTCTCAGAACAAAGAGACTGCAACTAATAACATAAATAAAGAGAGAGACACCGGGCCTGCGGACGTCTGCAAGCTACCTCGGTCTCAAATGTGATCAACTCCCACGCAATCGATTTACTGCTGTTGTTGCTGCTCAAAACCTGGACCTGTGCAAAAACGCACTGAAGTATAGTATCAGCACAACCGACCCCATGTGCTAGTAAGTGCCCGGCCTATCCCGGCGAAGTAGTGACAAGCCTAGGACCAGACACTCACATAAACCTGTGCAATTCAATATATATGTATACCACGGAATAACAAGAAATAACCAGGTAATAACACAATAAGGAATATCTCAAAGAATTCAATAATTAACAACAGTTAATAAATTCACAAGGAAAAACAAAGTATAATGTAAACACAAGTAATATCAAGTCAAGGAATAGCAAGCGGTTGCACGGCATCACCCTTCGTGCTTTTACTCTCATCCTCACCAAATAAGCAAATAAAGTACACGGCATCACCCTTCGTGCTTTTACTCTCATCCTCACATCCATAGTACGGCATGATCCTTCGTACATGGTTCAATAACAGGGCACGGCATGATCCTTCGTGCATAATCAATAAAACATGGCATGGCATTAACCTTCGTGCATAAATAAATAAACATGGCACGGCATCACCCTTCGTGCATTATAACTCTTCCTCACCCAAATAACACTCACAGTTAAGGGCAAAGAAAGAAGCAGTAATTCATAAACTGTCCCAACAAGGGCAATCAATAATCATCTTCACAACAAGTCCCGACAAGGGAGAACAATAATAATTCATCTGTAATATATCTCAAAATAATCATTTTCCAATGACTCACGGTCATACTAGACGCCAGTGTATGGATGCTCGTCACCACAGCCCATACTCCGCACTCGATCACATAACACATAACACATAATCCTATTCCCTCAAGCTAGGATAGAACAAACACTTACCTCGAATGTTTATGAACAATTCAATCCGTGGAAATGTCTTTTTCTTTCAAATTTGGCTCCAATCCAATCGTATCTATACACAATTGATTTAATATCATCAATACTACTCAACAATCTAATTCTTAAGACCAAATACAGACTTTTACAACATTCTGCCCGGAATAGTGAATTTCAACCCCGGGCCCACATGGTCGGAACTCGGGGTTAGGACCAAAATCCGGTTACCCATCCCCCACGAGTTCATGTATATGATTTGTTTCAAAATCGGACCTCAATTTGAGATCCAATTTCCCAATTTATGAAAAACCCTATATTCTAACAAAAACAAGAAATTCTACCATGAAAACCTTTGATTTCTATTGAAAAACATGTTTAATGATGTTAGGAATTGAAAGAATTAAGTAAAAAGTGACTTACAATTGTTTTGACGAAGAAGGAATCCGTGAAGAATAGCAAATGGGTGTTTTTGTTTTGTAAAAAGTGAAGAAATGAACTGAAAATCGTGTTTTACAGGTCTCTGGTGTTCGCATTTGCGAACATGGGTTCGCAATTGCGAACCCCGACCAATTTCCGGAGTTTGAAAAATAAGCTAAGGTTGGGAAGTTCGCATTTGCGAACATTTGTTCGCATTTGCGAACATTTGTTCGCATTTGCGAACTAATGTTCGCATTTGCGAAAACAGGCAGTATTGGGCAGTGTTCGCATTTGCGAACAATGGTTCGCATTTGCGAACACAGGTAGTATAGGGAATGTTCGCATTTGCGAACTTTTGTTCGCATTTGCGAACATAGGCAGGCCCTGGGGACTTTCGCATTTGCGAACAATTGTTCGCAATTGCGAACAAGGCTGCGCATGAGGGGTTTCGCATTTGCGATCAGGGTTCACATTTGCGAGCCCTGCCTTGTACTGCCCCCTTCGCAATTGCGAGAAATACTTCGCAATTGCGAAGCCAACAACTGGGTGAAAAACCAGCAGTGCAAAAATTCAGAATTTCATCCAACGGCCTATCAAATCTTTACCCGAGCCCCCGGGCTCCCAACCAAACATGTACACAACTTCAAAAACACATTACGAACTTGTTCGTGCGATCATATCGCCAATATCACATCGTTTTCATCAAACTAAACATCAAGTTCATGATTTTCATACTTTTGGTTTTCAAAACTTTCAAACTTGGAACTCAAGGTCCAAACCATATCAAACGACATCCGAATGTCACCGAACTTTACAGAAATCACATATATAATATTTAAGACTCGTACCGGGCGTCGGAACCAAAATACGAGCCCGATACCAAGGTCAATTAATTCATTTCCTTTAACAATTACATCAAAAACAATTTCATAGAAAAATTCATAACTTGGGCTCTAGGCCTCGGAATTCGACTCCGGACGCATGTCCAAGTCCCATATTTTCCTACGGACCTCTCGGGACCATCCAATCTCGGGTCCGGATCCGTTTACCAAAAATGTTGACTGAAATCAACCATATCAATATTAATATCATTTTTATCCAAATTTCTCATAGAATTCATATTTTCTATCACAAAAGCTTTCCGGCTACATGCTCGTATTGTGCACGTAAATCGAGG
The DNA here is from genome assembly GCA_032618575.1 of Nicotiana noctiflora. Taxonomy (NCBI): domain Eukaryota; kingdom Viridiplantae; phylum Streptophyta; class Magnoliopsida; order Solanales; family Solanaceae; genus Nicotiana; species Nicotiana noctiflora. The sequence goes on along the minus strand of JASVEL010010712.1, from coordinate 35,465 downwards.
CAACATAGAATGAGGTTTTCGAGGCCTCAGAAGCTCAAAATGATTAATAAAATAAGTTATGACCCTTTGGGTCGTCACAGGAAAGCAACGGTGAAAGGCTTGTGAATAAAAAGTCATCAAGCAGGGTGGGGAAGCAAGAAAGGGAAAAACTATCCCCAGTAGGAATATCATCCCCAGCAGGAATAACATCCCCAGCAAACAGAAAGTTTTGACAATGAAATGTAGAGCAGGGGAAGAGGAGGAGAACCGTCCCCAACAGGAGCATCACAACCAACCACCGTGTTTTAAACTAACAAGTTTTCTCTGATTTGAAGCAGAAAAAGGAAATGACATTTATGGCGGGAAGGCATGCCACCAGAAAGATCATCAAACTGGGGCAAAAAGTTTTCTTTTCAGTTGGAAAATTTTCTAGAAGATAAGCATCCACTTGAAAAAAAAAACAAGAAAACACCGGTTTTAAGGGAAGTGGTCATTGAACCAGTATTATCCCAAGCATTGTGGAAAAAGAGAAAACAACAAGTTTCAATAAAAGGAGTTGTAGCCCAAGCGGACAGAACAAAAAGGATGAAATTAGTGTTTAGAAAAGCAAGAAACCGGTGTCATCCCCAGCAGCTTTCAAAAGAATAAAATACCGATTTTGAAGGAATAAAATTACCCCAGCAGTGTTATCCTCAACAGCATTATCCCCAACGGATAACATTTTGATCCTCAGCAGTATTGAGAGACAATGAAAGTTTTGAAGAGAGTAGTTTTGAAAAGAAAAAAAAAGAATAAGAAAAGAAAAAGAAGAAGAAGTGGAAGGAAGGAGATTCCCCAGCAGTATTAACTCCAGCAGGTAAGTAAATCATTTTCTAGAAGTGTTATCCCCAGCATCCGAAGGAAGACGATACAAGGGTTGAGGAAAGTAGTTCTGAAGTCAATTACCTATTTGAGGAAGAAAGAAGATGACATAAAGTGTTAAGGGAAGGAGGAAATCATCCCCAGCAAGAAGGTCACAACCGACCATTATTTTCAAGAAACTGATAAGATTTTTCTTTGTTTGTAACAAGAACAAAGCAGTGCAAAGTTTCTCCTGAGATGAAAAAATCTTAGTTTGATGAATTATTTCTCCTAAGATGAAAAAAACCTTAGTCTGATGAATTTCTCTTATTATAAAAATCTTAGTCTAACGAATTATTTTTCCTAAGATAAAAATCTTAGTCTGACGAATTATTTTTCCTAAGATGAAAACATCTTAGTCTGATGAATTATTTCTCCTAAGATGAAAACATCTTAGTCTGATGAATTTCTCCTAAGATAAAAATCTTAGTCTGACGAATTATTTATCCTAAGAAAAAAACCTCTTAGTCTGATGAATTATTTCTCCTAAGATGAAAAATCTTAGTGTGATGAACTATTTTTCAAGTTAATGAGAAGTCAGTTAGAAAGACATAGGAGATAACAACAAAGAAGTAAAGGCAACAGCCGGAAAAACCCAGATAGATAACAAAAGGAGGAAGCAAGAATTGAAAAAAAAAAAAAGCAATATGTTGGATAGTTAAGATAATTTAATAGGAAGTGAAAAACAACAATTAGAGGTTTTAGATAAAAGCAACAAGAAGAAGGAAGCAACAATTGGAAGATTTCAAGTAAGACATCAATTTAGACCTAGTTTGAGGAATTATCTCCTAGCGTCAAAATCTTAGTCTGGTGAATTTTCTCCTATGACGTCAAAATCTTAGTCTGATGAATGTTTCTCCTAAGATATCAAAATCTTAGTCCGATGGATATTTCTCCTGAGATCACACCAATTTAGACCTAGTCTTAGGAATTATCTCCTAGCGTCAAAATCTTAGTCTGATGAATCTTTCTCCTGAGACATCAAAAACTCGGTCTGATGAATCTTTCACCTATGATCACATCAATTTAGACCTAGTCTGAGGAATTATCTCCTAGCGTCAAAATCATAGTCTGATCAACCTTTATCCTAAGACATCAAAATCTCAGTCTGATGAATATTTCTCTTGAGATCACATCGATTTAGACCTAGTCTGAGGAATTATCTCCTAGCGTCAAAATCTCAGTCTGATGAATCTTTCTCCTGAGATCACAACAATTTAGACCTAGTCCGAGGAATTATCTCCTAGCGTCAAAATCTTAGTCCGATGAATCTTTCTCCTAAGATATCAAAATCTCAGTCTGATGAATCTTTCTCCTGAGATCACATCAATTTAGACCTAGTCTGAGGAATTATCTCCTAACGTCAAAATCTTAGTCTAATGAATCTTTCTCCTAAGACATCAAAATCTCAGTCTGATGAATCTTTCTCCTGAGATCACAATAATTTAGACCTAGTCTGAGGAATTATCTCCTAGTGTCAAAATCTTAATCTGATGAATCTTTCTCCTGAGATCACCATAATTTAGACCTAGTCTGAGGAATTTTCTCCTAAGACATCAAAATCTTAGTCTGATGAATCTTTCTCCTAAGATATCAAAATCTCAGTCTGATGAATCTTTCTCCTGAGATCACAACAATTTAGACCTAGTCTGAGGAATTATCTCCTAGCGTCGAAATCTTAGTCTGATGAATCTTTCTCCTAAGACATCAAAATCTTAGTCAGATGAAGTTTTTCTCCTGAGATGGTAATCATTCGATCAATAACTCTTAGTCTGATGAATCTTTCTCCTAAGACATCAAAATATCAGTCTGAGGAATCTTTCTCCTGAGATCACATCAATTTAAACCTAGTATGAGGAATTATCTCCTAGCATCAAAATCTTAGTCTGATGATTTTTTCTCCTGAGATGGTAATCATTCAATCTTTAAATTTCAAGTTATAGCAATTAGGCGCCCACCTGTAGAACAAGGGAATACATGAATTAGCAATTAGGTGCCTACCTGTATAACGAGGGAATACATTTCATATCTTAGCAATTAGGCGCCCACCTGTATAACGGGTAAATACTTTTCATATCTTAGAAATTAGGCGCACACCTGTATAATGAGGGAATACATTTTCATGTCTTAGCAATTAGGCGCCCACCTGTATAATGAGGGAATACATTTTCATGTCTTAGCAATTAGGCGCCCACTTGTAGAACAATGGAATACATTTTCGTGTCTTAGCAAATAGGCGCCCACCTGTATAACAAGAGGAATTGTTTTTTTCAGTCTTTACATTGCAGGTCTTGAAACCAGTAACCCATCATAAAGCAGAAGGTTACGACAAGAGTTCCCAGCACGAATTCAAGCGCATGAGTCAAAGAAAGAGAAGACAAATCATGAGAGAATCGGTTGTCCCCAGCATAACGGACTTGACAAAGGAAGCTGTATCCCCAATGGGTTCAGCAGAATGATAAAAACTGGTATTCGGAAAGGCAGAAGGCCAATGCCATCCCCAAAATTTGCAAGATAAATAAGCACCAGAGGAAACACAAGCCGAAAATAAAGCAAGGCGGCAAAAACAAATTGAAGATATAGATAAGAGTTTACAGTTCATAGACCATAATTTAGTCTAGCTTCTTATTTTGTTTTAGCATGATGTAATAAGGAGGTCAACAAGTAGTAGCTGCAACAGTAGCAACAGTAACAACAAAATCGCAGTTCCTTGGTTGTCCCAGCTACCAAAACTTCCCGAACTACATTGATCTGATTCCCTTTTAGCCAGGGATATGTAGGAAACCTCTTGAAGCAAAGGTTCGGTCAAATATTTTGAAAACAATGCTTCTCACGGAGTGCTCAAACGGGAAAAAATTGCTCGTATCCGCTCAATTATCTTTGCACGGAAAACTCTTTGTGTTTACGCGCAAAGAGGGGCAGCTGTGAACACGTGGTTTTTTGCCCTATTTGAGAATTACTCCCAAAAATTCAAAATAAAAGAGTTTTGTGTTGTTTGCAATATTTGTGTTATTTTTTTTTGAATTATTTGCATTTATCTGTGCATATTTATTTGTTTAAATAAATAAAAAATATAAAAATATGTTGCATTTGTATATAAAATTCAAGTTTATACATAGGAATAATTAAGTTTATTTATAAAATCACAAAAATATGTATGTTTTTATTTTTTAGCATTTAATATCCAATTTGTGCGATTTTATTTTAATTAACATCTAATTTTGTGTGATAATTATTATTATGAGTTAATTAGTGTTTTTAAGATAATTTTGGGTTTTTATAATTTAATCTTAACATTTTCTTTCATAATAAATTAAAAAAAAATCCGGAATTGGGCCTCTTCTTGAATTTTAAACTTAGGCCCAAACCTATTCTACCCAACAAAAACCACACAACCCAAACCCATGACCCAAACCCATAACCCATAAACTAATTACTATACACTATTCAAACTAACCCTAAAACACACATAACAAAATAAGTGTCACGACTCCAAATCCGGTCATGATGGCGCCCAACACATTGCTAGGCCAGCCTGACCAATCAATAACAACGACGGAGCTGGAAGCTCGCTTTATCCTACTTAAGCATATCAAAACATGAAGCAACAGTGATACATATATCGAAAACGAGGAACCAAGTCCCAAAATATACCAACTCCCATAGACCGAAGGGTCAAGAGTCATGAGCCTCTAATGAACATAGTGTAATAATGGTTTACAATATACCAGGTGCGGAAAGAAATGGCAATACATAATCAAAACACAGTAAGAAGGAATATCGGGTCATGCGGACTCTGCAGCTACCTCGGATATCCTACAGATGTCGCCTCGCACAGCTAGCGGATCACTGCTGAGAGGTAACTGGATCTGCACACAAAGTGCAGGGAGTAAAATGAGTACTGCCAGACTCAGTGGTAATAAACAAGGGTAAGACAGCGCAAATAAGAAATCCGCAATAAAGCACTATATAAAGCTGTAATCAAATACCCTGTCACAAAATCAATTTCAACTGTACATGTACCAACAAGTACCAGCAAAACAATATAACAGCTATCAGATATAGCTAAATGCGATGCAATGCATGATATGACCGCTACGGCGCGTAGCCCGATCCAATTTGGGTACCCGTGCTCACTGTGGGGGTTCAGACTCCAGGAGGGGCTCCTACAGCCCAAGCATAATATTACTGCGGCGTGCAATCCGATCCAACATATATACCGCTGCGGCGCGCAGCCCGATCCACTACCAGTCAGCTAATATGCAGATACAGCCTCGCAGGCTCAAAAGTAGTTTTGAAAACCCTTTTATCATTTTTCAGTTGGAAAATAGTAATATCAAGTTCCAGCGATTGGAAATAGCATGATATTAGAAATAGCTACGGACTGGTAGTAACTAACATGTCAATATCATAAGATAATGATAACGATCCTCGCGGGATCCAATAACTGGCTCACGGCCCACAAGTATACTCAACCGCCCAAGAAGAGGGTTCCACGGCTCAAGAGTGGCCAATATCACAATATATAGTATGCAACCATCCGAGAAGGAGGTTCAACGACTCAAGAATAGCCAATTATCATAACACAGTGCCAACAAGTCGGACTAAGCCATAGTCCCCAATTACAATCGACCCCGTACTCACAAGAGAGTACGTGTCTCGCCACTATACAGCGTCACAAAGTGGTATACCGGGGTTTCGAACCCGCTGGTCATCACCCACATCTATTACTCACCTCAATACAGCACGACGACTACTCTGAAATGCCCTTTCCACAAGAATCAAGCTCCGCACGCGTAGAATCTGATCAAATACAGCAAATACACATCAAATTAGACCAATGGAACGATACCCAGTCAAAACAACTCAATTTACACCAAAAATGGCAAAGTTGCCAAAACCCAACTTTCGGTACGCTACTCGAAAAGTTACACAAGTCACATGTTCGGAATCCTCATCTCGATACGAGTCTAGGCATATAAAATTTACCAAAATCGGACTCCATTTGCCCACTCAAATCAGTGTTATTCTTCAATTTTAGGCCTAGGGCTCAAACCCACCTTTAATCTTTCATTTACAGGGAATTAACCAAAGATTTCGTGTTAAAATGATGTAATTAAGCCACAAAACTTACCTTCGATGAAACCCCGATGATTTCCCAGCAATCTCCCATAAATACCTTTTCTTGGAACTCAATAATGGTGGTTTTGGGTATGGGGTTCGCGAATACACAGTTCAGTTATATTAATTCACTAACTGCCAGGCGACCCTCTGCGATCGCAGCCACAGGCTCGCGATCGCGATGAACAACTTTACCAGGCTCCAAATTTACTCTACGCGATCGCGACAAAACCCACGCGATCACATTGTTTCAGATAAATAACCCCACACAATCGCAGGCATCCTCACGCGATCGCACTGCTTCAATTTCCAGACTTACGCGATCGCACACTTCACCTCGCGATCGCAGAGCTCCAGGTTTTCCCTCATACGCGATCGCACTCTTGGCATCGCGATCGCGATGCATTACAGCCTCACCTTACGCGATCGCATGGCTATCTCCGCGATCGCGGAGAGCAAAATAGTTCTGCAATTATTGCAGCAGAAACAACAGTGCGTTTGGCACAAATTAGTCCCTTTGGACCCCCGAATTCGTCCCGAGGCCCCCGGGACCCTAACGAAAACCACCAACATACTCCAAAACACGATACGAACTTGTTCCAATCATAAAAACACCATCCTAAACATCAAAATCACCAATAACACACGGATTCAAGCCTAAGTTTCTTCAAAACTTTCGAAACTAACATTCGATAAAAAACCCAACCAAACGACGTTCGAATGACCTGAAGATTTGCGGACATATCCAAAATCACATAACAAAGCTACAGGAATTGCCGGAATTCCATTCTGACCCCCGGATCAAAATCTCACCTACCGTTCGGATTTCGCCAAAATTTAACCTTAGCCAATTCAAGCCTATTTCTACACCGGACCTCCAAATTCAATTCCGATTGCTCGCCTAAGTCACAAATCACCTCCCGGAACTAACCGAATCATCAGAATCCGATTCCGAGCCCTCTAACCAAATAGTCAACTCCAGGTTGACTTTCCATATTCATGTTTCCCTCAAAAAGGCTATATGCCTCATTTTCAATCCAAATAAATCCTATCTCACCCGATAGACTCTAACACTGATACAAAAGCATAAAACATGAAATTACAACATAACGGGGTGGAAATTCCCGTGACGACGGGCCGGGTCGTCACATTCTCCCCCTCTTAAGCAAACGCTCGTCCTCGAGCGGGTCAAGAAACATACCCGAAGTCTCAAACAAGTGAGGATATCTGCTCCGCATCTCCCGCTCGATCTCCCAAGTGGCCTCCTCCACGGGTCGACCTCTCCACTGAACCTTAACTGATGCAATCTCCTTGGACCTCAATTTTCTCACCTGACGACCCAAAATAGCAATAGGCTCCATATCATAGGATAGATCACCATCAAGCTGAATGGTACTGAAGTCTAATACATGAGACGGATCCCCCATGTACTTCCGAAGCATAGACACATGGAATACTGGATGAACGCTGGATAAGCTGGGCGGCAAGGCCAACTCATGTGCCACCTCTCCAACTCTCCTGAGTATTTTAAAAGGACCAATGTACCTGGGACTCAGCTTCCCTTTCTTCCCGAACCTCATGACACCCTTCATGGGCAAAACCTTCAACATACTCTATCACCAACCATGAAAGACAACTCTAGAACTCTACGGTCTGCATAACTCTTTTGACGAGACTGTGTTGTACGAAGCCTCTCCCGGATCAACTTCGCTCTATCCAGAGCATCCTGGACTAACTCAGTCCATATCAATCTATCCTCACCAGGCTCAAACCATCCCACGGGGGATCTACACCGTCTGCCATACAATGCCTCGTACGGGGCCATCTGAATACTCGACTGATAACTGTTGTTGTAGGCAAACTCAGCAAGTGGCAAGAACTCATCCCACGAACCACCAAAGTCAATCACACATGCTCGCAACATATCCTCTAGAATCTGAATAGTGCGCTCAGACTGCCCGTCTGTCTAGAGGTGAAATGATGTGCTCTCCAAAACTGAGAACTGAACTGAGTACCCCTGTCGGATATGATAGACACTGGGACTCCATGCAACCGGACAATCTCCCGAATATAGATCGCTACCAATCGCTCCGATGAGTAGGTAGTACACACAGGAATGAAGTGAGCTGACTTGGTCAGCCTATCCACAATCACCCATACAAAATCAAACTTCCTCGCCGTCCGAGGGAGTCCAGTAACAAAGTCCATAGTGATCCTCTCACATTTCCACTCAGGAATATCAATGCGCTGAAATACACCACCGGGCCTCTAATGCTCGTACTTAACCTCCTGACAGTTGAGGCACCATGCTACATGTCTGACAATGTCCATCTTCATCTTTCTCCACCAATAGTGATGTTTCAAATATTGATACATCTTCGTGGCTCCTGGATGGATAGAATACCGCGAGCTATGGGCCTCCTCCAGAATCAACTCACGAAGGCCATCAATATTAGGCACACATATCCGGCCCTGCATCCTCAATACGCCGTCATTATCAATGGTGACATCTCTAGCATCATCGTGCTGAACTCTATCCCTAAGGACAACCAAATGTGGATCATCATACTAACACTCACGAATACGATCATATAGAGATGACCGAGATATAACACAAGCCAATACCCGGCTGGGCTCCGAAATATCTAACCTCACTAGCCGATTGGCTAGCACCTGAACATCATAAGCAAATGGCCTCTCCTCAGCTGGAATATATGCCAAGCTCCTCATACGGACCGCTTTCCGGCTCAAAGCATCGGCCACCACATTGGCCTTCCCCGGATGATATAATATAGTGATGTCATAATCCTTAAGCAACTCAAGCCATCTCTGCTGTCTCAAATTAAGGTCTTTCTGTTTGAACAAGTGCTGGAGACTACGATTGTCGGTATACACCTCACAAGACACGCCGTACAAATAGTGCCTCCAAATTTTAAAGGCATGAACAATGGCAGCTAGCTCCAAATTATGAACATGATAGTTCTTCTCATGTGGCTTCAACTGCCGAGAAGCATAAGCAATCACCTTACCTTCCTGCATCAACACACAACCTATCTCCACTCTCGAGGCATCACAATAAACAGTATATGAACCAGAAGCTAATGGCAATACTAACACTGGAGCTGTTGTCAAAGCTATCTTAAGCTTCTGAAAGCTCTCCTCGCACTCATCCGACCACATGAATGGTGCACCCTTCTAAGTCAATCTAGTCAAAAAAGAAGCAATAGATGAAAATCCCTGAACAAACAGGCGATAATATCCCGCCAAACCAAGAAAGCTCCTGATCTCTGTAGCTGAAGACGGTCTAGGCCAACTCGCACCGCCTCTATCTTCTTCGGATCAACTTGAATAACATTACGAGACAACATATGTCCCAAAAATGCTACAGATTCGAGCCAAAACTCGCACTTGGAGAATTTAGCATATAGTTTCTCCTCCCTCAATCTCTGCAACACAATACTCAAATGCTGAGCATGCTCCTCCTGACTACGAGAGTATACTAGAATGTCATCAATGAACACAATCACGAATGAATCCAAATAGGTCCTGAACATACTGTTCATCAGATGCATAAATGCTGTTGGGGCGTTGGTCAGCCCAAAAGACATCACAAGAAACACATAATGACCATATCGGGTCCTGAATGCAGTCTTCATAATATCCGAGTCCCCGATTTTCAGCTGATGATAGCCTGAACGGAGATCAATCTTAGAAAACACTCTCGCACCCTCTAACTGATCAAATAAATCATCTATGCGCGGTAGAGGGTACTTGTTCTTCACTGTCACTTTGTTCAATTGCCTATAATCAATACACATTCGCATGGAACCATCTTTCTTTTTAACAAATAATACCGGCGCACCCCACGGAGACACACTAGGGCGGATGAAACCCTTATCCAGAAGCTCTTGAAGTTGCTCTTTCAGTTCTTTCAACTCAGCTGGTGCCATTCGATAAGGAGGAATGGATATGGGCTGAGTGCCCGGCACCAAGTCAATGCCAAAATCAATATCCCTGTCCGGCGGCATGCCCGGCAGGTCTGAGGGGAATACATCTGGAAAATCCCTCACAACAGGTACAGAATCAATGCTAGGAGACTCAGATCCCACATCTCTCACAAAAGCTAAGTACGATAAACACCCTTTTCAACCATCTTCCGAGCCTTTAAGAACGAAATAACACGGCTAGGGATGAAATCAGTCGAACCCCGCCACTCGATCCGAGAAATACCAAGAATGGCCAATGTAACTATTTTAGCATGACAGTCCAATATAGCGTGGTACGGAGACAACCAGTCCATACCCAATATAACATCAAAGTCCACCATCCCCAACAATAGCAAATCTGCCTGGGTCTCCAGACCCCCAATAGATATAACACAGGATTTATAGACATGATCCACAATAATCGCATCACCCACGGGGGTGGATACATGAACAGGCAATTCAAGACTACCATGTGTCGCACCCAAGTGATGTGCAAAATAAGAGGACACGTAAGAGTATGTGGACTTTGGATCAAATAGAATAGAGGCATCTCTGTGATAGACAGAAATAATACCTGTAATCACTGCATCGGAGGCAACTACATCACGCCTGTCGGGGAGTGCATAGAATCGTGCCTGGCCTCCACCAGATCTCTCCTCACCACTTGGGCGACCACGAGAAAACTGACCTCCACCTCTACTAGCCTGAGACGGTGCTGAAGAGGAGGGCTGATCCCTCTGCTGAGTCCTGTCCCTACATAGTCGGGGGCATTGTCTCCTCATGTGGCCAAACTCACCACACTCATAACATGCACCTGGTGCTGGAGAATGGGACTGAAAAGGGACTGAAGGGAATCCCTCGCCACAAAAGAACCCTGGGCTGAAAAAGTAGGTGCTGCACTCTAGGCTGGAAGGGCACTAAGTGATGACTGACCCTGCTGAAACCCCTGTCGACCATGACCATAAGAACCTCCGCTCTGCTCTGGGCGGCCTGAATGAGAAGGTCTAGATGAGCGACCTCTGCTCTGCTGGGAATGTCCCCTGGATGGAGCACCACTGAAACTACCAGAACCACGAGGCCTCTTGGCCTCCCACTCCTCCCTCTCTCGGCGACGATCCGCCTCAATGGAGCGTGCCATGTCAACAACCTGCTCAAATGATGATGACAAAACTCTCTCTCTGGTCATAAGAATGCGGATAGAGTAGTTGAGGCCATCAATGAACCTCCCGATCCTCTCCCTATCATTAGGGATCATCCATGTGGCATGCCTAGCCAACTGTGTGAATCTAAGCTCATACTGGGTCACAGACATGTCTCCCTGAACCAACCACTCGAACTAGCGATGTAGCTCCTCGCGACGAGACCGTGGTACATATTTCTCTAGAAAAAGAGTAGAGAACTGCTGCCATGTGAGAGGTGCTGCTCCTGCAGGCCTACGCCTCTCAAACTCCTCTCACAAATCGAATGTGGGACTAGTGAACTGAAAGGTAGTAAATGAAACTCCGCTGGACTCAAGAATACCACCCGTCCGCAACATCCTCTAACACTTATCCAAGAAACCCTGGGCATCCTCGCCCTCAACGCCACCGAAATGGGGTGGCTGAAGTCTACCAAACCTCTCAAGACGACGCTGCTCGTCCTCGGGCATAACCTGAACCATATGCTCTGGAGCTGGAGCTGGTGCAGCTGGAGGAATAACCGGTGCAACCACCTGAGCGGGGACTGGCGTCTGAAGTCCCTGCACAACCGGGTCAAGTGTGCGAGCTGCAGGGGTCTGCTGACCACCCCCTGTCTGAGATGTCGCTGCAGTAGCAGTAGCTGAAACTACCTGAGCCAAACCGGAACACACCGATAATATCCGAGCAAGAGTCTCCTGAAGACCAGGAATAGCAATAGATACAGTCTGGCCCTGAACTGGGGCTGCTGGAGCATCAACCACTGGGGGCTGCTCCTGAACTGGTACAACAGGCGGGTCAGCTGGCACTGCCTCAGCCGCCCTACCTCTACCTCTAGCACGACCGCGCCCACGGCCTCTAACAGGTGGCAATGGAGGTCGTCCACCTCGTCCTGATGCTCGCGTTCTCGCCATCTGCGAGAGAATAGAATATAGAAGTTCGGTTCTCAGAACAACAAGATCGCACGACAGAGTTCAAGAAAAGTGAAGTGCTTCCTAAAGGTTCGCAGCCTCCCGAGGATGAGTATAGGCGTCCCCGTACCGATCCACAAGACTCTACCAACCGGCTCAAGACTCATGAGGCCTAGTAAACCTAGGCTCTGATACCAACTTGTCACGACCCCAAATCCGGTCGTGATGGCGCCCAACACATTGCTAGGCCAGCCTGACCAATCAATAACAACGACGGAGCTGGAAGCTCGCTTTATCCCACTTAAGCATATCAAAACATGAAGCAACAATGATACATATATCGAAAACGGGGAACCAAGTCCCAAAATATACCAACTCCCATAGACCGAAGGGTCAAGAGTCATGAGACTCTAATGAACATAGTGTAATAATGGTTTACAAGATACCAGGTGCGGAAAGAAATAGCAATACAGAATCAAAAGACAGTAAGAAGGAATATCGGGTCCTGCGGACTCGCAGCTACCTCGTATATCCCACAGATGTCACCTCGAACTGCTACCGGATCACTTTTGAGAGGTACCTGGATCTGCACACAAGGTGCAGGGAGTAAAATGAGTACTGCCAGACTGAGTGGTAATAAACAAGGGTAAGACAGCGCATATAAGAAATCCGCAATAAAGCACTATGTAAAGCTGTAATCAAATACCTTGTCACAGAATCAATATCAACTATACATGTACCAACAAGTACCAGCAAAATAGTATAACAGCTATTAGATGTAGCTAAATGCGATGCAATGCATGATATAACCGCTACGGCGCGTAGCCCGATCCAATTTGGGTACCCGTGCTCACTGTGGGGGTTCAGGTTACGGAGGGGCTCCTACAGCCCAAACACAATATTACTGTAGTGTGCAGTCCGATCCAACATATATATCGCTGCGGCGCGCAGCCCGATCCATTACAGGTCAGCTAATGTGCAGATACAGCCTCGCAGGCTCAAAAGTAGTTTTGAAAACCCTTTTATCATTTTTCAGTTGGAAAACAGTAATATCAAGTTCCAGAGATTGGAAATAGCATGATAACAGAAATAGCTACGGACTGGTAGTTACTAACATGTCAATATCATAAGACAATGATAACGATCCTCGCGAGATCCAATAACTGCTCACGGCCCACAAGTATACTCAACTGCCCAAGAAGGGGGTTCCACAGCTCAAGAGTGGCCAATATCACAATATATAGTATGCAACCATCCGAGAAGGAGGTTCAACGGCTCAAGAATAGCCAATTATCATAACACGTGCCAACATGTCGGACTAAGCCATAGTCCCCAATCACAATCAGCCCCGCACTCACAAGAGAGTACATGTCTCGCCGCTATACAGCGTCACAAAGTGGTATACCGGGGTTTCGAACCCGCTGGTCATCACCCACATCTATTACTCACCTCAATACAGCGCGACGACTACTCCGAAATGCCCTTGCCATGAGAATCAAGCTCCGCATGCGTAGAATCTGATCAAATACATTAAATACACATCAAATTAGACCAATGGAACGATACCCAGTCAAAACAACTCAATTTACACCAAAAAAAGCAAAGTTGCCAAAACCCGACTTTTGGTACGCTTCATGAAAAATTACAAAAGTCACATATTCGGAATCCTCATCTCGATACGAGTCTAGGCATATAAAATTTACCAAAATCGGTCTCCATTTGCCCACTCAAATCAGTGTTTTTCTTCAATTTTAGGCCTAGGGCTCAAATCTACCTTTAATCTTTCATTTACAAGGTATTAACCAAGGATTTCATGTTAAAATGATGTAATTAAGCCACAAAACATACCTACGACGAAACCCCGATGATTTCCCAGCAATCTCCCGTCAATACCTTCTCTTGGAACTCAAAAATGGTGGTTTTGGGTTTGGGGTTTGCGAATACACTGTTCTGTTATATTAATTCACTGACTGCTAGGCGACCCTCTGCGATCGCAGCCACAGGCTTGCGATCGCGATGAAAAACTTTACCAGGCTCCAAATTTAGTCTACATGATCGCGACAAAACCCACGCAATCGCATTGTTTCAGATAAATAACCCCACGCGATCGCAGGTATCCTCACGCGATCGCACTGCTTCAATTTCCAGACTTACACGATCGCACACTTCACCTCGCGATCGCAGAGCTCCAGGTTTTCCCTCATACGCGATCACACTATTGGCATCGCGATCGTGATGCATTACAACCTCACCTTACGCGATCGCATGGCTATCTCCGCGATCGCAGAGAGCAAAATAGTTCTACAATTATTGCAGCAGAAACAGCAGTGCCTTTGGCACAAATTGGTCCGTTTGGACCCCCGAATTCGTCCCGAGGCCCCCAGGACCCCAGCAAAAACCACCAACATACTCCAAAACACGATACGAACTAGTTCCAATCATAAAAGTACCATCCTAAATATCAAAATCACCAATAACACACTGATTCAAGCCTAAGTTTCTTCAAAACTTCCGAAACTAACATTCGATCAAAAACCCGACCAAACGACGTCCGAATGACCTGAAATTTTGTGGACATATCCAAAATCACATAACGAAGCTACAGTAATTGTCGGAATTCCATTCCAACCCCCGGATCAAAATCTCACCTACCGTTCGGATTTCGCCAAAATTCAACCTTAGCCAATTCAAGCCTATTTCTACACCGGACCTCCAAATTCAATTCCGATTGCTCCCCTAAGTCACAAATCACCTCCCGGAACTAACCGAATCATCAAAATTTGATTTCGAGCCCTCTAACCAAATATTCAACTCTAGGTTGACTTTCCATATTCATGTTTCCCTCAAAAAGGCTATATGCCTCATTTTCAATTCAAATCACTCCTAACTCACCCGATAGACTCTAACACTGATATAAAAGCATAAAATATGAAATTACAACATAACGGGGTGGAAATTCCTGTGACGACGGGCCGGGTCGTCACAAGAAGCCTCCATCTCTTTCTCATACTCTCTCATTTCTTCTCCAAGTTTCATAGCCATGGCTGCCCTCTCTTCATCTTCTTCGAACCAGCCCCTTCCCCATCGTCTTCCTCCTCATGCCATCGACCTCTCCTTTTTCGGCGACCACCAAACAACAACCATCTCTATCTTTTTCTTCAATGGAGGAGTACCTAACAATGAAACAAGTAAAACCTTAAAGATCTTCTTCTCCAAACACCCCCAAGATGCCACCTTCTTCCTCACGTCACCCCCCTCTAAGATGCTAACCCATCCACCCTCCAGCTCGCCAGACCATCCACCAACAGCCTCCTCATCAACCAATCGCTGGCGAACTCACCCAAACGACCAAGCTCCATCGTTTTTCTTTTTCTTTCTTTTCTTTATATATATATATATATATGGTTTCATGATTATATATGTATATATACATATATATAAGTATATACATGAATATATATGTATCTTAGGGTTATATGTATATATGTATATATTAGGGTTGTGTGGAGCACCGTGGTTTAAGGTTTACCTAGGGGTTATTAGTTAGCCAGGACTGGAGTTCTTGTAATTTATTCTTGCCTCATTGGAAGCGAGCCTCTAGGTAAACGTATGGTATCAGAGCCATGCCGGTAAGTAACTGTAGAAGCTAAATTTAACACTATTTTCTTAATGAATATCATTAGCAAGAAGACTACTGTTAAAAACAGTAGGAAAGAGGAGTATGAAATGCCCCAACAATTAGACCTTAATAAATGGACTATTACACTAGTCAAACCTAAGGTAATATACCAATTAGGTACTTTGAAAAAATAGGATTAAAACAAGTTGTTAAAACTACTGAAGAAACTATCACAGTAGATAGTGATCATGCTACTTTCAGATTATTATCCGAAAGTGATTTCGCCCCTTATATGGATTCACATAGATTTATACATATTGATTTAATACAAGTTGCCTTCAAGCCACTTACTTTAAGAGGTTTACCTGAAAGAATTATCGCAACTGTCACGACCCGGATTTCCCACCATCGGGAGTCATGATGGCGCCTACTAGTGGAAGCTAGGCAAGCCAACTATTACTTACATTTTTCATTAGTTACGGAACTCCTCTTAAGACTTTAAATTAAAAACATATAATTACAGCAAAATAATTAAACTTAGCGGAAGACTTAGTCAATTTTATCAATATGATAGAGAAACCCAAACATGATACACTACCCAAGACTGGTGTCACAATACTCACGAACTTCTAAGAATAATACACACAATTGTTTGAAAGAAATATAAGCTGTTTATCTCGAATACATGAGATAACATAATGAAATACATAGATAGAAGAGACAACGGGTCCTGCGGACGCCTGCAAGGCTACCTCGTAGTCTCAGTAGTCGGAATATCCACAATCGTGCTACTGCCGCTGTTGCTGTCCGTAACCTGTATCTGCGCAAAAAGAGCGCAGAATGTAGTATCAGCACAACCGACCCTATGTGCTGGTAAGTGCCTGGCCTATCCCAGTGAAATAGTGACGAGACTAAGCCCAGTCACCCACATAAACCTGTACAGTTGAAATATATACATATACAAACGTTTATAAGGAAAGACTCTGCTCTGAAATAATAGTCAATAACTCATAATATCCAGAGTAATCTAGTCAACAGAATAAATCTTACTTTCATGTCTCAATTAATTTTTCATTTCATATCTTGTGGTAGGCGTACCACCCGCTCCCAAAAGTAACAATAAGTTATACCTTGTGGTAGGCGTACCACCCGCTCCCAATTATATCAATAAATTATACCTTGTGGTAGGCGTACCACCCGCTCCCAAATATATCAATAAATTGTATCTTGTAGTAGTCGTACCACCCGCTCCCAAATATATCAATAAATTATATCTTGTGGTAGGCGTACCACCCGCTCCCAAATATATCAATAAATGATATCTTGTGGTAGGCGTACCACCCGCTCCCAAATATATCAATAGGCTACCGGCAACTATGGCCAATGCCAAGATTTTAAATCACTTTGTGGTCGGCGTGCCACACGATCCCATTTCTTATCATATAAGTGGTCGGCGCGCCACACGATCCCAACTCATAAATATATATATTACCGGCATTTAACCAATAATCTCTGCATCAACATTATTTATAATTACCGGTTTTGAACCAATAATCGATAATAATTCAACAATTTATCTCCATTACCGGTGTGACACAAATAACTCTTAATCAACAATTCGTACATAACTAAATTCCTATTTCTTCAAGGTAGGATAGAACAAACACTTACCTCGAAAGTTAACGAACGATTCAATCCGTAGTAATGCCTTTTCCTTTCGAATTTGGCTCCAATCCAATCGTATCTATACACAATTGATTTAATATCATCAATTCTACTTAACAAAGTAGTTCATATTGCTAAATATGATTTTTACAACATTCTGCCTGGAATAGTAAATATCAACCCCGGGCCCACATAATCGAAACTCAAGTTTCGAACCAAAATAAGTTCACCCAATCATCCATGAGTTCAAATATACAAAATTCTTTGAAAGCCCTTACTATACTCAATTCTCAATTTTTCTACCCATTTACACCTATTTAGGCTTAGGAATTCAAATAATATTGATGGAAAATGAAGAAAAAGAGTTAAGAATCACTTACCCAAGAAGTTTGATGAAGAATTGCTCAAAAATCACCCAAGGAGATGTGGAGAAGAAAGTTGAACAGAAATGGGATTTTTATCCCATTTCTGTTCTGTTTTGGGATTAAATTCACTAGGCAACGATATTGTTCTACGCGATCGCGTGAACAGGGTCGCGATCGCGGAAGGCAAACGTTCAACACTATGCGATCGCGTGGTCAGTGCTGCGATCGCGTTGAAGAATTTTTCTAGGGGTGGCTTGTTTGTACTACGCGATCGCGTGAACAGGGTCGCGATCGCGTTGAAGGAGAACAGAAAGCTACGCGATCACGTGCAGATGGCTGCGATCGCGTTGAAGAAGAACAGGAAGCTACGCGATCGCATGCAGACGGCTGCGATCGCGTTGAGTAATTTGACAAGGAAGTGCGATCGCTTGTACAAGGCCGTGATCGCGTAGAGTAAAGTGTCTGTGTAAAAATTGCAGAAAATTTGCCAGTTTCCTAAGTCCAAAAACACCCCGTACCACCTCCGAAACACTTCCGAGCCCTCGGGGCTCCAAACCAAATATGCACACTAACTCAAAAACATCATACGAACTTGCTCGCGCGATCAAATCACTAAAATAACATCAAAATTAATGAATTGAGCCTTATAACTCAAGAATTCTTTCAAATTTCATAATTTCCAAAATTTCAAATTTAAGGCCGAAATATGTCAAACGACGTCCGTTTTCAACCAAACTTTACAGGAAGCGCTTAACCAATATATATGACTTGTACCGGGCGTTGGAACCAAAATAGGAGCCCGATACCAGTACTTTTTAATCAAAATTCTATTTCATTTTCCTTAAACATTTTCAGAAAACGATTTAATAGAAAAATTCTTTTACCGGGGTTCTAGACCTCGGATTTCAATTCCGGGCATACGCCCAAGTTCCATATTTTTCTACGGATTTTTTGAGATCGTCAAATCACGGGTCCGGGTCCGTTTACCAATAATGTTGACCAAAGTCAACCATATCGATATTAATATCAAAATTCTTCAAATTTTTCACATATTTCACATATTTCAACATAAATATTTTCCAGCTTCGTGCCCGAACTATCCACGTAAATTGAGGCAACTATAAATGAAGTTTTCAAGACCTCAGAAGCTCGAAATGATTAATAAAACAAGTGATGACCCTTTGGGTCGTCACATCAGCTCTCAGAGATGGCAGAAACCAGAACTGGAAAAAGTCTCGAATAGGGACTGTACAAACCAGTTTGGCTTATGGCCCTGTTTATTTTAATGCTTATCCAAATTTATAGATTTCTCTTAATGATGAGAACTCGTTAAATGCTTTAATACTTAGCATTAAATTACATGGTTACGATTACTTGCCTGGTACAGAAGTTATATGTATCTGTTATAGGATTTATTTTAAACCTTTATATACTTTAAATCCTATGTGCAAAATTATGGATTTCAAAAATGAAACTATTCTTATAGAAACTAACTTTGGTAAATCCAAAGTAACTATCAGAAGACCTATCAAATGGGATAAAATTGATTTCCCAAAGGAATGGGTTATAGAGGAAGCAGTTGCCCCTCGAAATACTGGTAACACCGAGGTAACACAAATTGAACAAACCTCAGATGGCATAGTAAAGATTAGGTTCAATGAACCTATTCAGACTGATAATATCAATTCATCATCTAGATTGACTTGATCAAATTCTTCTTATATTTCTCCGATTGATTATGTGGTATATTTTCCATCTAGAGCTTCCACGTCTCAAATTAAAGAAAATAATAGAATTGATAGTATAAAAATTGGTTTAGATAATATCGTCAAGATAAATGAAGATCTTGAACCCACTCCATCCGAAATGGATTTTTCAAATGGTTTTAATGATCACTGAAAACCAAATAGATTTTAGTCCGGGATCACCGGTAAGAAAAATGATTTTAGAAGAATTTTTAAAACCCAGATGGGCTATTTTCAGAAAATGGTTTCGTGAAAACATGACTAGCGAATTAATACAATTCTTTAGAAATGATTTTTATACGGATATTAGCAAAAAGAACAAAATTATTGCTTTTGTTCCTTGGTTTATGTCTAAACATGTTTATAACTATATCTCTGTTTTAGAAAGAGATTATATGCTTACTAGTGGGAAAACCACTAAATTAGTTTTTCCACCACAACAATCTTTTCAAATGGGGGAAAAAGATAAACTTGTTTATTTTACTGCATTTTCAAAATTATTGGAAAATGATGTGGCAGCAATTACTGCTAAAAACCTGAATACTATGATTACTCAAAATAATTATACTAACATGTATGTTAGTATTCTGGGAGAACATGTTACTACAATACATGAGAAGTTGGACAAGCTTATAGCAGAAGTCCAAAAGATTTCTCATAAGAAGGATAAAGGTAAAGAGCAAATTGCTACAACCAGCATCCAACCTTCGTCGGAGGTAAAAGACTTTAAAACTAAAAGTCTTAATGATCTGGAAGAACTTCTTACTAAGAAGTTTGGGGAGTTTAAGGCTAGTCCTTTAACTCTAGAGTATAAACCCGACAAAGGTAAGAGAATTCATGAAAATGATGAGATTAATAAAATCTCTGAAAAATATGCTCGCAAACCTTACCAAAGGATGTTCTACTATCATAGACCAACCCCTCAGGATGTTCTTTTAGAACTTGATAATGACCACTACCACCAAGGTTATAGTGGGTCTGATATCTATGAATGGAATATAGATGGTCTTGCTGAAAGACAAATCTATACCATGGTACATAGAATACTTATGTACAGTACTATCTGTAAGGTTAATAAAAATGAAGATAAAGCAATAGCAGAAATGCTTATTGCTGGATTTACTAGTCAGCTTAAAGGATGGTGGGATAATTATCTCACTTATGATCAAAGTATTGAAATCATGAAAGCGACCAAAGTCGAGGGGAATAAGACTATTCAAAATGCAGTCTATTCATTAGTTCTTAATATTATAGAACACTTTTCTGGAAGATGGTCTAATAATAGTTAAACTATTAGGACTATGTTTCAGAATATGAGATGTCTCACCCTTACATCTTTTAGATGGTACAAAGATGTTTTCTTATCCCGAGTGATGGAATTACCAGAGAGTAATAGTACTCACTAGAAGGCTAAACTTATAGATGGTCTTCCTCCCTTATTTGCTGAAAGGATTTGAAAAGTCCCACCACCCTGGCGGGAAGTGCATAACATCGGGGCTGTGTCCCACCACCCTGAGCAGTATCTCTAAGACGATCAGCTGTTGGCTGGTCTCTACCTCTATCGGTCTGAGCTCCACCTCTATGACATCTACCTCCACCTCTATGTCCTCTACCTCCGCCTCTAGCTGGCTGGGAAGGCTGTGGGGGAACTGGGGCCTGAATCATGGCACGAGAACCCTGCGGCTGAGATTTGTCAGAAGCTCGAGGGCAATACTTTGCAATGTGCCCAAGATCACCACATGTAAAACAAGCCCTCGGCTGCTGAAAATAGCGAAGTAGTGGTGCACTGATAGGCTGCTGATCAGAGTAGCGTGGCTGAGAATCACGATTACCAGACGCATCATGAGAAACCTGAAGAGCTGACTGATAGGCCTAGGAGGATGGCCTCTATCATGAGAATCTCTACCTCCAGACGAGGTACCACTGCATCTACCCGAATTACGAGATCTCTTATTTGATCCATATCTTGCTCCCTGTGACAGAGGCATCTCGATCCGGCGGGCTGCATTAGCCGCCTCCTGAAAAGTGATTTCGGTTCATGCCCCCAAAGCCATATGTAGTCGAATTGGCTGATTCAACCCATCAATAAACCTTCTCACCCTTTCCTGATCTGTGGGAAGTATGATAATAGCATGACGAGCCAGGTCCACGAACCTAGTCTCGTACTGTGTGACAGACATAGAACCCTGATGAAGACGCTCAAATTGCCTGCGCAGAGCCTCCCGCTGAGTTGCCGGAAGGAACTTTTCCAAGAACAGTTCTGCAAATTGCCCCCAAGTCAAAGAAGATGATCCTGCTGGCCTGGATAGACAATAATCCCTCCACCAAGTCTTGGCAGAACCAGATAATCGAAAAGTAGCAAAGTCCACACCATTAGTCTCCACGATACCCATAGTACGAAGAACCTCGTGGCAGCTATATAGGAAATCCTGTGGATCGTCTGAAGGAGTGCCACTGAATGTGGTAGTGAACAGCTTGGTAAACCTGTCCAATCTCCATAATGCGTCAGCGGACATAGCTGCACCATCATTAGACGGAATCACAATAACAGGCTGAGCTGCCTCAACTGGCTGAATCACAGGAACCTGAGCCTGGGGAATTACTGGCTCCGGAGTGCGCGTAGCAGGAGTCTGATTACCTCCTCCAGCCTGAGAAGTGGCTGGTGCTACTGGTAATAAACCTGCTCTGGTGATATTGTCCATAAAACCTGCTATCCGGACCAAAGCATCCTGAAGATCCGGTGAAAACATAACTCCTCCTGGGACCTGAGCTGGGCCTACTAGAGCTGCTGGGACTAGAACCTCCTCCTCGATATGAGCCTGAGGTTCTGCAACTTGTGCTACTGCTCGGGGCTGAGCTCTACCCCTACCTTAGCCTCTAGGACGACCTCGACCTCGGCCTCTACCCCTAGCGGGAGATGCCGCTGCTGGGACCTCGGGCTGCTGGTCGGTAGATGAGGATGCACGTGTTCTTACCATCTGCGGAAGAACATAGTAGAAATTCAATTAACATTTGAAAGATCAAGTCGCACGACTGGAAAGAATAAAGGGAAAATTTTCCTAACTCTGTAGCCTCTGGAGGATAAATACAGACGTCTCCGTACCGATCCTTCAGACTCTACTAAGGTTGTTCGTGAGTTATGAGACCTGTGCAACCTAGTGCTCCGATACCAACTTGTCACGACCCGGATTTCCCACCATCGGGAGTCATGATGGCGCCTACTAGTGGAAGCTAGGCAAGCCAACTATTACTTACATTTTTCATTAGTTACCGAACTCCTCTTAAGACTTTAAATTAAAAACATATAATTACAGCAGAATAATTAAACTTAGCGGAAGACTTAGTCAATTTTATCAATATGATAGAGAAACCCAAACATGATACACTACCCAAGACTGGTGTCACAATACTCACGAACTTCTAAGAATAATACACACAATTGTTTGAAAGAAATATAAGTTGTTTATCTCGAATACATGAGATAAAAGAATGAAATACATAGATAGAAGAGACAACGGGTCCTGTGGACACCTGCAAGGCTACCTCGTAGTCTTCAGTAGTCGGAATTTCCACAATCGTGCTACTGCCGCTGCTACTGTCCGTAACCTGTATCCGCGCAAAAAGAGCGCAGAGTGTAGTATCAGCACAACCGACCCCATGTGCTGGTAAGTGCCTGGCCTATCCCAGCGAAATAGTGACGAGACTAAGGCCAGTCACCCACATAAACCTGTACAGTTGAAATATATACATATACAAACGTTTATAAGGAAATACTCTGCTCTGAAATAACAGTCAATAACTCATAATATCCAGAGTAATCTAGTCAATAGAATAAATCTTACTTTCATGTCTCAATTAATTTTTCATTTCATATCTTGTGGTAGGCGTACCACCCGCTCCCAAATGTAACAATAAGTTATACCTTGTGGTAGGCGTACCACCCGCTCCCAATTATATCAATAAATTATACCTTGTGGTAGGCGTACCACCCGCTCCTAAATATATCAATAAATTGTATCTTGTGGTAGGCGTACCACCCGCTCCCAAATATATCAATAAATTATATCTTGTGGTAGGCGTACCACCCGCTCCCAAATATATCAATAAATTATATCTTGTGGTAGGCGTACCACCCGCTCCCAAATATATCAATAGGCTACCGGCAACTATGGCCAATGCCAAGATTTTAAATCACTTTGTGGTCGGCGTGCCACACGATCCCATTTCTTATCATATAAGTGGTCGGCGCGCCACATGATCCCAATTCATAAATATATATATTACCGGCATTTAACCAATAATCTCCGCATCAACAATATTTATAATTACCGATTTTGAACCAATAACCGATAATAATTCAACAATTTATCTCCATTACCGGTGTGACACCAATAACTCTTAATCAACAATTCATACATAACTAAATTCCTATTTCTTCAAGCTAGGATAGAACAAACACTTACCTCGAAAGTTTACGAACGATTCAATCCGTAGCAATGCCTTTTCCTTTCGAATTTGGCTCCAATCCAATCGTATCTATACACAATTCATTTAATATCATCAATTCTACTTAACAAACTAGTTCATATTGCTAAATATGATTTTTACGACATTCTGCCTGGAATAGTAAAAATCAACCCCGGGCCCACATAATCGAAACTCAAGTTTCGAACCAAAATAAGTTCACCCAATCATCCATGAGTTCAAATATACAAAATTCTTTGAAAACCCTTACTATACTCAATTCTTAATTTTTCTACCCATTTACACCTATTTAGGCTTAGGAATTCAAATAATATTGATGGAAAATGAAGAAAAAGAGTTAAGAATCACTTACCCAAGAAGTTTGATGAAGAATTGCTCAAAAATCACCCAAGGAGATGAGGAGAAGAGAGTTGAACAGAAATGGGATAGGATTTAATTCACTGGGCAGTTTTGGGATTAAATTCACTGGGCAACGATTTTGTTCTACGCGATCGCGTGAACGGGGTCGCGATCGCGGAAGGCAAATGTTCAACACGACGCGATCGCGTGGTCAGTGCTGCGATCGCGTAGAAGAATTTCACTGGGGTGGCTTGTTTGTACTACGCAATCGCGTGAACAGGGTCGCAATCACGTTGAAGGAGAACAGAAAGCTACGCGATCGCGTGCAGACGGCTGTGATCGCGTTGAAGAAGAACAGGAAGCTATGCGATCGCGTGCAGACGGCTGCGATCGCGTTGAGTAATTTGACAAGGTAGTGTGATCGCGTGTACAAGGCCGCGATCGCGTAGAGTAAAATGTCTGTGTAAAAATTGCAGAAAATCTGCCAGTTTCCTAAGTCCAAAAACACCCCGAACCACCTCCGAAACACTCTCGAGCCCTCGGGGCTCCAAACCAAATATGCACACTAACTCAAAAACATCATACGAACTTGCTCGCGCGATCAAATCACAAAAATAACATCAAAATCAATGAATTGAGCCTGATAACTCAAGAATTCTTTCAAATTTCATAATTTCCAAAATTTCCAATTTAAGGCCGAAACATGTCAAACGACGTCCGTTTTCAACCAAACTTTACAGGAAGCGCTTAACCAATATATATGACCTGTACCGGGCGTCGGAACCAAAATACGAGCCCGATACCGGTACTTTTTAATCAAAATTCAGTTTCATTTTCCTTAAACATTTTCAGAAAACAATTTAACAGAAAAATTCTTTTACTGGGGTTCTAGACCTCGGATTTCAATTCCGGGCATACGCCCAAGTTCCATATTTTTCTACGGATTTTTTGAGACCGTCAAATCACGGGTGCGGGTCCGTTTACCAAAAATGTTGACCAAAGTCAACTATATCAATATTAATATAAAAATTCCTCAAAATTTTCACATATTTCACATATTTCAACATAAAAATTTTTCCAGCTTCGTGCCCGAACTTTGCACGCAAATCGAGGCAACTATAAATGAGGTTTTCAGGACCTCAGAAGCTCGAAATGATTAATAAAACAAGTGATGACCCTTTGGGTCGTCACAGGAATAGCCAAATATCATAACATATTGCCAACAAGTGGGACTAAGCCATAGTCCCCAACCATAATCGACCCCGCACTCACAAGAGAGTACGTGTCTCGCCACTATACAGCGTCACAAAGTGGTATACCGGGGTTTCAAACCCGCTGGTCGTCACCCACATCTATTACTCACCTCAATACAGTGCGACGACTACTCTGTGATGCCTTTGCCACGAAAATCAAGCTCCGCACGCGTAGAATCTGATCAAATACAGTAAATACACATCAAATTAGACCAATGGGACGACACCCAATCAATACAACTCAATTTACATCAAAATTCCCAAAGTTGCCAAAACTCGACTTTCGGTACGCTTCTCGAAAAATTACCAAACATATTCGGAACCCTCATCTCAATACGAGTCTAAGCATATCAAATTTACCAAATTCGGACTCCATTTGCCCATTCAAAACCTTGATTTTCTAAAGTTCAAGCTTAGGGTTAAATCCTCCATGAATTACCCCGAATTCCTCCATTTTCAGGATATAATTGCATAATATTATCAATACTAATCATAATTTAAGTCCATAGTTGATTACCTGATGATTCCCCTTGAGTTTATCTTCAAAATCGCCCAAATCGCCTCTAAAGCCGAGACCCAAATGTGTGAAATGTTTCTAAAATTTTCTAACTTCTGATACAATTAATCTTCTGCGATTTTCGCTTCTGCGGATAAAATTCCGCTCCTACAAGCCCGTATCCGCGACCAACTGGTCGCTTCTGCAATTCCAGGCCTGGCTGGCCAATCCCGCTTCTGCAAGAAAAGGACCGCTTTCGCACGTCCGCTTCCACGATTTAACAACCGCTCCTGCGAAAACTCCCGCTTCTACGCACGAGAGTCCGCTTCTGCGGACTCGCCTAGGCGATCAATCCTCCGCTCCTACGGATCTCCCTAATCAGCCTCTAGACCGCTTCTGCGGCACACCGTTCGCACCAGCGACACCGCGTCAGCGGAACAAGACTCGCTTAGTCCGCTCCTGCGGACTCGCCTCCGCGTCCATATTTCCGCAGGGGCGAAAATGACAGAACCAGAATACTTCAACCTACAATTTCCATGCTTTTCTTCCGTTTAACCACCCGAAAACACCCCGAGGCCCCCGGGACCTCATCCAAACTCACCAACACATCCTAATACCTTATTCGAACTTGTTCCAATCCTCAAAACGCGTCTAACAACATAAAAACCCATAATTCACATCGAATTCAAGCCTACATTCCTTAAACCTTTCCGAATTACACATTCAATCAAAACCCGACCAAACAACGTCCGAATGACATGAAAATTTGCGGACATATCCAAAATCACATAATGAAGCTACAAAAATTGTCGGAATTCCATTCTGACCCCCGGATCAAAATCTCACCTACCGTTCGGATTTCGCCAAAATTCAACCTTAGCCAATTCAAGCCTATTTCTACACCGGAACTCCAAATTCAACTCCGATTGCTCCCCTAAGTCACAAATCACCTCCCGGAACTAACCGAATCATCAGAATCCGATTCCGAGCCCTCTAACTAAATAGTCAACTCCGGGTTGACTTTTCATATTCAAGTTTTCCCTCAAAAAGGCTATATGCCTCATTTCCAATCCAATTCACTCCTAACTCACCCGATAGACTCTAACACTGATATAAAAGCATAAAACATGTAATTACAACATAACGGGGTGGAAATTCCCATGACGACGGGCCGGGTCGTCACATTCTCCCCCTCTTAAGCAAACGCTCGTCCTCGAGCGGGTCAAGAAATATACCCGAAGTCTCAAACAAGTGAGGATATCGGCTCCGCATCTCCTGCTCAACCTCCCAAGTAGCCTCCTCCACGGGTCGACCTCTCCACCGAACCTTAACCGATGCAATCTCCTTAGACCTCAATTTTCTCACCTGACGGCCCAAAATAGCAATAGGCTCCACATCATAGGATAGATCACCATCAAGCTGAATGGTACTGAAGTCTAATACATGAGACGGATCCCCAATGTACTTCTGGAGCATAAACACATGGAATACCGGATGAACGCTGGATAACCTGGGCGGCAAGGCCAACTCATATGCCACCTCTCCAACTCTCCTGAGTATCTCAAAAGGACCAATGTACCGGGGACTCAACTTCCCCTTCTTCCCGAACCTCATGACACCCTTCATGGGCGAAACCTTCAACAATACTCTGTCACCAACCATGAAAGACAACTCTCGAACTCTACGGTCCGCATAACTCTTCTGGCGAGACTGTGCTGTGTGAAGCCTCTCCTGGATCAACTTTGCTCTATCTAGAGCATCCTGAACTAACTCAGTCCCTATCAATCTATCCTCACCATGCTCAAACAATCCCACGGGGGATCTACACCGTCTGCCGTACAATGCCTCGTACGGGGCCATCTGAATACTCGACTGATAATTGTTGTTGTAGGGAAACTAAGCAAGTGGTAATAACTCATCCCACGAACCACCAAAGTCAATCACACATGCTCACAACATATCCTCTAGAATCTGAATAGTGTGCTCAGACTGCCCATCTGTCTGGGGGCAAAATGCTGTACTCAACTCAACCCGCGTACACATCTCTCGCTGAAATGCTCTCCAAAACTGAGAAGTGAACTGAGTACCCCTGTCAGATATGATAGACACTGGGACTCCATGCAATCTAATAATCTCCGGAATGAATATCTCAGCTAACCGCTCCGAGGAGTACGTAGTACACACAGGAATGAAGTGAGCCGACTTGGTCAGCCTATCCACAATTACCCAAACAGAATCAAACTTCCTCGCTGTCCGAGGGTGTCTAGTAACAAAGTCCATAGTGATCCTTTCCCACTTCCACTCGGGAATATCAATGCGCTGAAATACGGCACCGGGCCTCTGATGCTCGTACTGAACCTGCTGACAGTTGAGGCACCGTGCTACATATGTGACAATGTCCATCTTTATCTTCCTCCACCAATAGTGCTGTTTCAAGTCTTCATACATCTTCGCGGCCCCTGGATGGATAGAATACCGCGAGCTATGGGCCTACTCTAGAATCAACTCACAAAGGCCATCAACATTGGGCACACATATCCGGCCATGCATCCTCAATACACCGTCACTATCAATGGTGACATCTCTAGCATCATCATGTTGAACTCTGTCCCTAAGGACATCCAAATATGGATCATCATACTGGCGCTCACGAATACGATCATATAGAGATGACCGAGATACAACACAAGCCAATACCGTGCTGGGCTCCGAAATATCTAACCTCACTAGCCGATTGGCTAGCACCTGAACATCATAAGCAAATGGGGCTCTCCTCAGCTGGAATATATGCCAAGCTCCCCATACTGACTGCCTTCCAGGTCAAAGCATCGGCCACCACATTGGCCTTCCCCGGATGATACAATATAGTAATGTCATAATCCTTAAGCAACTCAAGCCATCTCCGCAGGCTCAAATTAAGATCTTTCTATTTGAACAAGTGCTGGAGACTACGATGGTCGGTATACATCTCACAAGACACACAGTACAAATAGTGCCTCCAAATTTTCAAGGCATGAACAATGACAGCTTGCTCCAAATCATGAACATGTTAGTTCTTCTCATGTGGATTGAACTGCCGACAAGAATTAGCAATCACCTTACCTTCCTGCATCAACACACAACCTATCCCCACTCTCGAGGCATCACAATAAACAGTATATGAACCTAAAGTTGATGGCAATACTAACACTGGAGCTATGGTCAAAGCCGTATTGAGCTTCTGAAAGCTCTCCTCGCACTCATCCGACCACACGAATGGTGCACCTTTCTAAGTCAATTTAGTCAATGAAGAAGCAATGGATGAAAATCCCTGAACAAACCCGCGATAATATCCCGCCTAGCCAAGAAAACTCCTAATCTCTATAGCTGAGGACGGTCTAGGCCAACTCTGCACCGTCTCTATCTTCTTTGGATCAACCTAAATACCATCACGAGACACCACATGTCCCAGAAATGCTACGGACTCGAGCCAAAACTCGCACTTGGAGAATTTAGCATATAGCTTCTCCTCCCTCAATCTTTGCAACACAATACTCAAATGCTGAGCATGCTCCTCCTGACTACCGGGAGTAGACTATAATGTCATCAATGAACACAATAAAAAATGAATCCAAATAGGGCCTGAACACACTGTTCATCAGGTGCATAAATGCTGCTAGGGTGTTGGTCAGCCCAAAAGACATCACAAGAAACTAACAGTGACCAAATCGGGTCTTGAATGAAGTCTTCATAATATCTGAGTCCCTGATCTTTAGCTGATGATAGCCTAAACGAAGATCAATTTTAGAAAACACCCTCACACCCTGTAACTGATCAAACAAATCATCTATGCACGATAGAGGGTACTTGTTCTTCACTGTCACTTTGTTCAATTGCCTATAATCAATACATATTCGCATGGAACCATCTTTCTTTTTAACAAATAACACCAGCGCACCCTACGGGGACACACTAGGGCGGATGAAACCCTTATCCAGAAGCTCCAGAAGCTGCTCTTTCAGTTCTTTCAACTCAGCTGGTGCCATCCGGTAAGAAGGAATGGATATGGGCTGAGTGCCCGACACCAAGTCAATGCCAAAATCGATATCCCTGTTCGGCGGCATGCCCGACAGGTCTGAGGGGAATACATCTGGAAAGTCCCTCACAACAGGTACAATATCAATGCTAGGAGACTCAGCTCCCACATCTATCACGAAGGCTAAGTACGACAAACTCCCTTTTTCAACCATTTTCTGAGCCTTTAAGAACGAAATCACACGGCTAGGGACGAAATCAATCGAACCCCGCCACTCAATCTGAGAAATACTAGGAATGGCCAACGTAACTGTCTTAGCATGACGGTCCAATATAGCATGGTACGGAGACAACCAGTCCATACCCAATATAACATCAAAGTCCACCATCCCCAACAATAATAAATTTGCCTGGGTCTCCAGACCCCCAATAGATATAGCACAGGATCTACATGATCCAAAACAATCGTATCACCCACGGGGGTGGATACATGAACAGGTAAATCAAGACTACCACGAGTCGCACCCAAATGATGTGCAAAATAAGAGGACACGTAAGAATATGTGGACCCTGGATCAAATAGAATAGAGGCATCTCTGTGACAGACAGAAATGATACATGTAATCACTACATCGGAGGCAACTGCATCACGCATATCAGGGAGTGCATAGAATCGTGCCTGGCCTCCACCGGATCTCTCCTTGCCTCTGGGGCGACCACAAGAATACTGAACTCCACCTCTACTAACCTGAGATGGTGCTGAAGAGGAGGGCTGATCCCTCTGCCGAGCCCTGTCCCTATGGAGTCGAGGGCACTGTCTCCTCATGTGGCCAAACTCACCACACTCACAACATGCACCTGGTGCTGGAGAAGGGGACTGAAGGGAACCCCTTGCCGCAGAAGAACCCTGGGCTGATGAAGTAGGTGCTGCACTCAGGGCTGGAAGGGAACTAAGTGATAACTGACCCTGCTGAAACCCCTGTCAACCACGACCATAAGAACCTCCGCTCTGCATACGGTGGCCTGAATGAGAAGGTCTAGATAAGCGACCTCTTCTCTGCTGGAAATGCCCTCTGGATGGAGCACCACTGAAACTACCAGAACCACGAGGCCTCTTGGCCTCCCGCTCCTCTCTCTCTCGGCGACGATCCGCCTCAATGGAGCGTGCCATATCAACAACCTGCTCAAATGATGATGACAAAACTCTCTCTCTGGTCATAAGAATGCGGATAGAGTAGTTGAGGCCATCAATGAACCTCCTGATCCTCTCCCTATCAGTAGGGATCATCCATGTGGCATGCCTAGCCAACTGTGTGAATCTAAGCTCATACTAGGTCACAGACATGTCGCCCTGAACCAACCACTCAAACTGGCAACGAAGCTCCTCGCGATGAAACTTAGGTAAAAACTTCTCTAGAAAGAGAGTAGAGAACTGCTGCCATGAGAGAGGTGCTGCTCCTGCACGCCTACGCCTCTCAAACTCCTCCCACCAATCAAATACGGGACCAGTGAACTGAAAGGTAGTAAATGAAACTCTGCTGGACTCAAGAATACCAGCCGTATGCAGCATCCTCAGACACTTATCCAAGAAACCCTGGGCATCCTCGCCCTCAACGCCACTGAAATGGGGTGGCTGAAGTGTACCAAACCTCTCAAGACGACGTTGCTCGTCGTCGGGCATAGCCTGAACCATATGCTCTGGAGCTGGAGGTGGTGTAGCTGGAGGGATAACCGGTGCAACCACCTGAGCGGGGACCGCCTCTGGCGTCTGAAGTCTCTGAACAACCTGCTGAGGTGTGCGAGCTGCAGGGATCTGCTGACCACCCCCTATCTAAGATGTCGCTGCAGTAGCGGTAGCTGAAACTACCTAAGCCAAATCGGAACACACCGATAATATCTAAGCAAGAGTCTCCTGACGACCAGGAATAGCAATAGGTACAGTCTGGCCCTGAACTGGAGCTGCTCGAGCATCAACCACTGGGGGCTGCTCCTAAACCGGTACAACGGGCGGGTTAGCTGGCACTGCCTTAGCTGCCCTACCTCTACCTCTAGCATGACTGCGCCCATGGCCTCTAGCAGGTCGCAATGGAGGTTGTCCACCTCGTCCTGATGCTTGCGTTCTCGCCATCTGCGAGAGAATAGAATATAGAAGTTCAGTTTTTTAGGATAACAAGATCGCACGACAGAGGTCTCGCCAATGTAGTTATACTGAAGAAGGCATTCCTTGCTGTCACGACCCTAAATCCAGTCGTGATGGCGCCCAGCTCACTGCTAGGCCAGCCTGACCAATCAATAATAGTAACAGAGCTAGGAGCTCACTTTATCCCAATTAAACATATCAAATCATGAAACAACAATGATAAATATATATCGAAAATGGGGAACCAAGTCCCAACACATACCAACTCCCATAGACCGAAGGGTCAAAAGTCATGAGCCTCTAAGGAACATAAGTATAATAAGATCTACAACAATCTCAGTGCGGAAAGAATAGACAATACGAAATGAAATGACAGCTAGAAGGGAAGTCAGGTCCTGCTGACGCTGCAGCTACCTCAACTGTCCCACACGACGTCTCTGAGCGGCTACCGAATCAGGTCTGTTGAGAGGTACCTGGATTTGCACACAAGGTGCAGGGAGTAAAATGAGTACTGCCAGACTCAGTTGTAATAAACAAGGGTAAGACAGCGTAGATAAGAAATCCACAATAAAGCACAATGTAAAGCTATACCAATACCCTGTAACAGTTCAATGCCAACAGTAAAGTACCAACAAGTATCAACAACATAGAATAACAGCTAGCAGATGTAGCTAAATGCAATGCAATGCATGAAATGACCACTACGACATGTAGCCCGATCAAATTTGGGTACTCGTGCTCACTGTAGGGGTTCAAACTTCGGAGGGGCTCCTAAAGCCCAAGCACAATATTACTGCGGCGTGCAGTCCGATCCAACATATATACCGTTGCGGCGCGTAGCCTGATCCACTACGAGTCAGCTAATATGCAAATACAGCCTCGCAGGTTCAAAAGTAGTTTTGAAAACTCTTTTATCATTTTCAGTTGGAAAACAGTAATATCAAGTTCCAGAGGTTGGAAATAGCATGATAACAGAAATAGCTACTAGCACAAGACAATGATAACGATCCTCGCGGGATCCAATAACAGGCTCACAGCCCACACGTATGCTCAACCGTCCAAGAAGGAGGTTCAATGGCTCAAGAGTAGCCAATAACACAATATAGTATGCAACCATCCGAGAAGGAGGTTCGATGGATCAAGAATAGCCAAATATCATAATATAGTGCCAACAAGTCAGACTAAGACATAGTCCCCAACCACAATCGACCCCGCACTCACAAGAGAGTACCTGTCTCGCCGCTATACAGCGTCACAAAGTGGTATACCAAAGTTTCAAACCCGCTGGTCATCACCCACATCTATTACTCACCTCAATACAGCGCGACGACTACTCTGCGATGCCTTTTCCACGAAAAGCAAGCTCTGCACGCGTAGAATCTGATAAAATACAGTAAATAGACATCAAATTAGACCAATGGGACGACACCCAATCAAACAACTCAATTTACATCAAAATTCCCAAAGTTGTCAAAACCCGACTTTCGATGCGCTTCTCAAAATATTACAAAAGTCACATATTCGGAACCCTCATCTCAATACGAGTCTAATCATATCAAATTTACCAAATTCGAACTCCATTTGCCCATTCAAAACCTTGATTTTCTAAAGTTCAAGCCTAGGGTTAAATTCTCCATGAATTACCCCGAATTCCTCCATTTTCATGATATAATTGCATAATATTATCAATACTAATCATAATTTAAATCCATAGTTGATTACCTGATGATTCCCCTCGAGTTTCTCTTGCAAATCGCCCAAATCATCTCTAAAGCCGAGACCCAAATGTGTGAAATATTTCTGAAATTTTCTAACTTCTGATACAATTAATCTTCTGCGATTTTCGCTTCTGCGGATAAAATTCCGCTCCTACGAGCCCGTATCTGTGACCAACTGGTCGCTTCTGTGAATCCCAGGCTTAGCCGGCCACTTCCGCGCGTCCGCTTCCGTGATTGAACAATCGCTCCTGCGAAAACTCCCGCTTCTGCGCACCACAGTCCGCTTATGCGGACTCACCTAGGCGATCAATCCTCCGCTCATGTGGATCTCCCTAATCCGCCTCTAGACCGCTTCTGCGGCACACCGTTTGCACCAGCGACACTGCCTCAGCAGACCAAGACCCACTTTAGCGAACACAAGCGCTTCTGCACTCCTTAGTCCACTCCTGCGGACTCGCCTCCGTGCCCATATTTCCGCAGGGGCGAAAATGACAGAACCAGAATACTTCAACATGCAATTTCCATGCTTTTCTTCCGTTTGACCACCCGAAAGCACCCGGAGGCCCACGGGACCTCATCCAAACTCACCAACACATCTTAATTCCTTATTCAAACTTGTTTCAATCCTCAAAATGCGTCTAACAACATAAAAACCCATAATTCACATCGAATTCAAGCCTAAATTCCTTAAAACTTTCCGAATTACACATTCAATCAAAACCCGACCAAATAACGTCCGAATGACCTAAAAATTTGCGGACATATCCAAAATCACATAACGAAGCTACAGGAATTGTCGGAATTCCGTTCCGACCCCCGGATCAAAATCTCACTTACCGTTCGGATTTCACCAAAATTCAACCTTCGCCAATTCAAGCCTATTTCTACACCGGAACTCCAAATTCAACTCCGATTGCTCCCCTAAGTCACAAATCACCTCCCAGAACTAACCAAATCCTCAAAATCCAATTCTGAGCCCTCAAACTAAATAGTTAACTCCGGGTTGACTTTCCAAATTCAAGTTTTCCCCCAAAAAGGCTATATGCCTCATTTTCAATCCAATTCACTCCTAACTCACCCGATAGACTCTAACATTGATATAAAAGCATAAAACATGTAATTACAACATAACGGGGTGGTAATTCCCGTGACGACGGGCCGGGTCGTCACACTTGCCTTCAAAGAATCTTTTATAATAAGTTTTGGACCAAGTTACTCCAGACAGACCCCAGGGCAAACTATTTGGGGAGGAATTATGTCGCGACCCAAACCCGGTCGTGATGGCGCCCAACACAATGCTAGGCAAGCCCGACCATATTACCTCTTAAACCAGCCAATTATTAATTCCACTTAATCTAGTTAAACTTAAACAGCAAGTGTTCATGTCAATATGATAAACGCAATAGTACCAACATACAAAATACGGTCCCAATCCGAATCGTGGTGTCACAAGACTGAGACTCTACAGAATAACATCCTAATACAAACAAGTCTAGGCCAAATGAAAACAACAAGATGATAAAGAAGGAGAAAACAGGCTCTACGGACGCTGGC